>CP097508.1:16399940-16505271 GCA_023547065.1 Musa troglodytarum
CCGAGCCACGCCTCACGGCCAATTGGACATCCGAATCGCATCTCAGGCAATCCAAATCTCGAGCGCCCGCCCAATCAGTCAAGCAGCCCCCCAACACATTATTCCAGCATGGTGCCTCCGACACATGAGCAACAATGCCACAAGGCAACTCACCAACTCCCGCATAGCAAATGACATGGTTGAAGGGGCAAGCCAGATATGCCCCGAGCCCCTCAACGAGGACCTCGGAACATACCTTGTTTGGGGGGGGGCGGGGAAGTGATAGGAGATATCCCAGCATCATCCACAGCATCCTCCATGGTGTCATCCACGTCACACCGTCCGCAAACACATCAGCACAAAGACGCCCCACATGCGTTGCCACGTTCGACTCGCCACCTCGGGTCGGATGTGACGGTGTCCCCACACCGCACGCCGCTCGAACTCGAACAAAGCAATCGTTCCCGAAATCCCGGGACGGCGACGCATGGAGCAGACCATCCCCAAGATCCCGGAACGATGCCGTGCAGTGCCGACCTGTACAGTGCCGCCCTGTACGACTCTGCTGTCATCCAGACTAAGGTACACCTCCGGACATTCCTATATAACCCCCCACCTAGCTTCAGGCCGAGGGGAAGAGATTGACTGACTTCAGCATCGGAGGGGTCAAGTCGGGAAAAACTCGACCCAGGTCTTCTTGCAGGAGTCATGCCCACGGCGCACCAGGAGCTCACCTCAACCGCGGATTTCAACTGGACATCTAGAGACTTCGACGATTGAACCAGGCTAGCTCGACATGCCATCCGGTGGCCATTTCCATTCCGTAACAGATACAAAAGAAAGCAACAAAGTCCGAGCAGTGTTCTCGGCTAGTAATGTGCAGCGAGTCGTTGCTCGGTTTGGTCAATGTCCGAGCAATTGCTTGGCCAAACATGGGTTCGAGTAACGTTGCTCAGCCAAGCCAGCACCCATGCAGTGCTGCTCGACCAATAATGCGCTACAAGTCATTGCTCAGTTCGGTCGAAGTCCGAGCAGCGTTGCTCGACCAGTAATGTGCAGCAAGTAACGAGCAGCGTTGCTCAGTCCTTGTCTGAGCAACTGCATGGTCAAGCCAACGTCCGAGCTACGTTCCTCGGCCAGTGTAGTCCCCAGCGCTTGAGCAGTGCAGCTCGGCTAATTATGTGCGATCAGTCACTACCTGATTCAGTCGATGTCTGAGCAGCTGCTCGCCCAAACATGGGTTCGAGTAGTGCTACTCAGCCAAGCCAATGTCTAGGCTACATTGCTTGGCCAGTCCAGTGGCGAGCTGATACAAGACCCGATCACCATTGTTTGTACAGTTCCGAGAGAAAAGCCATCCTTGAAATGCTTCGAGCTGGGACAAAAAAAAAATGCCCGACCTGTGGAGAGCTGCTATCTTCCCAAGAGCTAATCCTATATCACTTCACTATCATTTATTCTTTTCCTTCTTCCCCCTTCAATCTCACAAATCTACTTCTTTTGATCTTAGTATTGCTTATTTCACTTCACTGTCATGGTGTAAGACCTTTTCTTAAAAGATTCCAATAAGTCAACACAAAAGGACAGAGCTCCAGAGACAAGTCCTAAAGCTCTCACTATCAGAGTACTCTCAATAGGCAACTCGCTTACAAAGAAGCAGGCAATCATTACGTTGTGCCACTAATCCCAGTTCAGCAACCAAGCCATGACGGGCCGCCCATCGATCTGAAGGACTAGAAATTAAAATCGCTGCTAAGCCATGAGCTGCCCTCGGCTGCAAGTTGCCCGAGCAGCGACCATACCCCTCGGTCATGCCCCTCGGTCAACAGCGAGCAGCCCCTCGGTCATGCCCCTCGGTCAGCAGCGAGCAGCGACCATGCCCCTCGGTCATGCCCGACCATGCCCCTCGGTCATGCCCCTCGGTCAACAGCGAGCAGCCCCTCGGTCATGCCCCTCGGTCAGCAGCGAGCAGCGACCATGCCCCTCGGTCATGCCCCTCGGTCAACAGCGAGCAGCCCCTCGGTCATGCCCCTCGGTCAACAGCGAGCAGCGACCATGCCCCTCGGTCATGCCCGAGCAGCGACCATGCCCCTCGGTCATGCCCGACCATGCCCCTCGGTCATGCCCCTCGGTCATGACCCTCGGTCAACAGCGAGCAGCCCCTTGGTCATGCCCCTCGGTCAGCAGCGAGCAGCGAGCAGCGAGCAGCGACCATGCCCCTCGGTCATGCCCGACCATGCCCCTCGGTCATGCCCCTCGGTCAACAGCGAGCAGCCCCTTGGTCATGCCCCTCGGTCAGCAGCGAGCAGCGAGCAGCGACCATGCCCCTCGGTCATGCCCGAGCAGCGACCATGCCCCTCGGTCGTAAGCTGTCCAAGTAGTGCCATGTCACTCGATCGTAAGTTGCCCGAGTCGCATCATGTCACTCGGTCGCAAGCTGCCCGAGCCACGCCATGCCGCTCAGCCACAAGTTGCCCGAGCCACGCCATATCCCTCGGCTGTTAGCTTCCCGAGCCACACCATGCCCCTTGGTCGTAAGCTGCCCGAGCGTCTTTGCCGTTTGCTTCGAGCCCACTTCACTTCTCGGCCTGCTTTTCGCCATGCGCTGAGCCCACGCTGAACCAATTTGCTCGGTCACGAGCTCCCTAGATCACACCGCCTGACTAATCTCCCAGACTTCACCTCAATGCTGCTCGGTGATCAAACCAACAATCCAAGCACAACAGCTAACCCAGCTAGCGAAAGACATTAAGCCATGCCCCAAACCTCCCCACAAGAAACCCGAGGCATGTCTCGTTGAGGGGGGAGAGAATAATATGACATATTTTGGCGCCGTCCACGTGGCAATGGACAACCGCCTCCCTTATACCGTTCAGCACCGTACAAGTCAGCGCTGAATACCCCAAAGCCTCTCTGGAAAGCTCGGATCGGCGCCTCTCGGCATAGGGTCGTATAGCTCGATCGATGCTTGTACAAGCCAGCCTCCCGAGGAGTTGACAACCATTAACGGACCATGTACAACCAACCCTCATCCACCACAAGTATAAAAGCTTACCCCTAGTCGACACCAAAGGGGGGGTGGGGGCGCTCTCTCTCTCTCTCTCTCAAAAACACTCAACTCCCTTTTTTTTCGAAAACTCATCTCCCTCTCGCAACGCTAACTTAAGCTTCGGAAACCCCGACCCAACGTGTGTGAAGGAACCGGAAGATGCGTGGTGGGCCGATCAATGGAAGGAGGTCTTATCCTCGAGCAGGCAGACGAACCGCTTCACCCGATCCAACGCCGACTTCCAACCCGAACATCAACCAAGGTGACCCTAGTACATCCAGACCTGGACCTAGCCATGCTGACTCAGCGGCCATGGCGTAAAGGTACATAAACACACACACACACACACACATATATATATATACATATATATATGTACATATATATATATATATATGTATATATACATATATACATATATATATATATATGTATATATATATATATATATATATGTATATGTATATATATATATGTATATATATATATATGTATATATATATATATATACATATATATATATATATGTATATATATATATATATATATATATATAAATATATATATATACACATATTGATGTGGGTAATAAATGGGACGTGACGCAAGCCCATACCACTTGCATCCAGATGACATCACTGTCTACTTTGTGCATTTGCGCAAGGTTGGCCAAGCGAGATATGACATCGCCTGCCCCTCGCAGGCCGCACGGTCACCGAGACACGTCACCATCCCGCAGGGGTTAGGTCCTCAGCGCGCTGTCAAACGCAATCAGAGGCGCAACGTCACAAGCACGTCAAAGAACATGCAACCTGGTCCATATAAACCCAGGCAGATGAGCGTAAAGGAGGTCTTCTCTTCTTCTCAACTAAGAAACATCCTCTAAAGACAATCTGGACTGACTTGATCGTCGGAGGGGTCGGGCGGAGTTCTTCCCGACCCGACCTTTGTGCAAGGATAGAAGCGAGACGTGATCGCCAGAGGAGCCCACGTCGCCGCCTCAAACTCCAAGGACGCAACCCGGAGATCTCTTCCACATTCGGGTCCGAACCCAGTCGCAACGACCCCGAGGCCACAGCATAAAGTTGTTTACACTAATAGATTGGCACTAGAAGGAGGGCCCGTTGTCGCAAGGTCAGCCCAATCTAATCTCCAATGCCCGAGCTTCAGTGCTCGGCCGGCCATGTTCAGCATGTCGCTGCATGGTTCGCAGCCACACCAAGCAGCTGCCCGGCCAAAGCCCGAGCTGCGATGCTCGGCAACCCATGTTCAGCACATCGCTGCATGGTTCATCGCTGCCCCAAGCAGCTGCTCGGCCAAATCTGAGCCCGAGTGATGCTGCTCGGCAGCCGAAGCCCGAGCTACAGTGCTCGACCAACCATGTTCAGCAAATCGCTGCATAGTTCGCGGCTGCACCAAGGAGCTGCTCGGCCAAAGCCCGAGCTGTGATGCTCGGCAAACCATGTTCAGCACGTCGCTGCATGGTTCGCAACTGCACCAAGCAGCTGCTCGGCCGAACATGAGCACGAGTGATGCTGCTCAGCTGGCCAACGCCTGAGCTGTGATGCTCGGCCAACCATGCTCAGCACGTCACTGCATGGTTCGCAACTGCACCAAGCAGCTGCTCGGCCAAAGCCCGAGCTGCGATACTCGGCCAACCATGCTCAGCACGTCGCTGCATAGTTTGCAGCTACTTGGTGCAGCTGCTCGGCCAACCATGCTCAGCACGTCGCTGCATGGTCCACTGCTGCACCAAGCTGCTCGGCTAAATGTAAGCCCGAGTGACGCTGCCGAGCTGCGATGCTCGGCCACCCATGCTCAGCACGTCGCTGCATGGTCCATTGCTGCACCAAGCAGCTGCTCGGCTAAATGTAAGCCCGAGTGATGCTGCCAAGCTGCGATGCTCGACCACCCACGTTCAGCACGTCGCTGCATGGTTCATTGCTGCACTAAGCAGCTGCTCGGTCAGATGTAAGCACGAGTGGTGCTGCCGAACCTGGAAGTGCTTGACACCTTGGGCAGCAACTTCACAAACTCATTACCAGCTGGCGTCGCAAACTTGAAGAGGATCAAGCACTTGGACCTCGGCAGCAACTACCTTGGAGAAGGGATTCCGGCCAGCTATGGGAGATTAAGCGCGTTGGAGTACCTGTCATTGGACGACAATGATCTCCACAGCCGAATTCCCACCGAATTGGGGAAACTGACAAGCCTCAAACAGCTTAACTTGGGCTGCTACAATGTGTTCGACGGCGGCATTCCCACCGAGCTGAGCAAGCCAAGCAACCTAATCCCCCTAGACCTCTCGAGCTACAGCCTCGAGGGGGAGATATCGCAGCAGATCGGCAACCTGATCAACCTCGAAACGCTGCTTGTGCACTCCAACTGGTTGTCCGGGTAGATGTCACCATCGCTCGCAGGGGCTGTGCGGTGCATCGCGAAAAAGTTCTGCAGCAGCAGAACTGAACCCGACCTTGTATGTGCTACTGGATCTGTCCGAGAACGAGAAGCCCACAGATCTGATCGGGAATACCCAAGATTGCATCCCCTCCTTGGCCTCCCGAAGAAAGCCCTGCATGTGTTAAGCGGGCTATCGCCAAAGACACATGCGACGCATGCAGATGGTGCGGGCTGGACGTGTCCGGCCTTTTCCCACCTTGTTCCAACAAGTCAACACGAAGGGCAGAGCACATATGGCCACAACGCTGACAAGGACGCAGCTTTGGGAGGATGCTTGGAGAAAACAGTTCATCAGGACACTGGTCAAATCGCTCTACTCATGCAAACCCGCATGCCTTCGCTGCGACAAAAGCGTGCAGGAGCAGCGCTTCCCTCCTCCACACCACGTTAGCTTCCTCGCCTCAGACCAGATGTCCCCGCTTGCGCTAGCTCGTCTTAATGGAGACAAAGCCTAGTGATGCATGGGAGCCGATGCGGTGTGACCAAAAGCAAGAATTGGTCGCCTCTTCTCCATCCTTTCAAGAGATTGCCGTAGCAAGGTAAGGCAGCAGGTGCAAAGGCCAATACGCAGCATCGCTGAAAAGCATTCGAGAAGAGTTCCTCTACCCCCACCTCCTGAGAAAGAAGGTGCTGTCGACACCCTCGCAAATGTATGCACCAGCTCACCTGACATGGAGGAGAGATCAGCAGCACCAGGAAGCATCGGTTGGCCTCCTTCAGATGATGCCACTCGGCAAAAGAAAGCCGACACACGCGCGCCGAGCCTCGCCTGCTGCAGCCTTGTCCCGCACTGTACATCGCCGCACTGCCGCTGCACACTGCGCTGCTGAGCACCTCACCTCGGGCTACGCGCGATACACCTCACGTGTACGCCCACCTCGCGCAGTACACTCGCCGAGCGACCTTCGCAGCACTGCGCACTGCGTGACACCTGCATGCGACGCCCGCTTGAGCCTATACCTCGGCCGCAGACTACCCGTTGGGTACACCTCTGTGCGGTACGCCCACCTCAGCACGGCATGCCTGCTTGAGCCTGTACCTCGGTCGCAGCCTGCCCGCTACGTACACCTCAGCGCGGTACGCCCGCCTGGGCCTGTACCCCGGCCGCAGCCTCACAGCGCCCCCTTTTAGACCTGGCCCCCAGAGTCAAACACTCCAGTCACACCTCCCCTTGAATGACAAGCCGACAGACATCCGCTACGAGCCCATGGAAAGCATCCCCCCACACCGATCAGTAGCCCACCTGACAATCCTCACGGCCTGAAGCCAGCCTCAGACCCTTTAGCGAGCACCGAGGCAGGGCTTCCTTCGGGGGGGAGAATGATGTGGGTAATAAATGGGACGTGACGTAAGCCCATATCGCTTGCATCCGGATGACGTCCCCTGTCTCGCGCACAGCCAACTGCAGCAAGGGTTGACCGACAGATATGACACCGCCTGCCCCTCACAGGCCGCACGGTCGTCGAGACACGTCACCATCCCGCAGGGGTCAGGTCCTCAGCGCGCTGTCAGACGCAATCAGAGGCGCAACGTCACAAGCACATTAAAGAACATGCAACCTGGTCCATATAAACCCAGGCAGATGAGCGTAAAGGAGGAGGTCTTCTTTTCTTCTCAACTAAGAAACACCCTCTAAAGACAATCTGGACTGACTTGATCGTCGGAGGGGTCGGGCGGAGTTCTTCCCGACCCGACCTTTGTGCAGGGACAGAAGCGAGACGTGATCGCCAGAGGAGCCCACGTCGCCGCCTCAAACTCCAAGGATGCAACCCGGAGATCTCTTCCACATTCGGGTCCGAACCCAACCGTGATGGTCCTGAGACCACGGCATAAAGTTGTTTACACTAACATATATATATATATATACATATATATGTATATATATATATATATATATATATATATATATATATATGTATATATATATATATATATATTTGTGTGTGTGTTGGCAACCACACCCTCTCTCCCAATTCCATGCCCTGGTTTGCGTAGATTCCAAACTACCCGAGCAACCTGACGACTTCACGACCCTCATCTCAAGTACTACTGCCACAATTGTTCCTCATGATTTTATCATAAAATATGATGTTTAGTTACTGCTTAACACTTCTCTTGCGGGAACCGATTATTTAATTCGGGATAGTCTTTGTACTATAGTAAATTTTGATTAAAAAATATTCTCATCAGTTTGGATAAATTTCGCCTCATCCAGCTCTTCAACTCCATAAAAAGAACCCATCGTGTATAAGAAACTTTTGTAATGTCATTTTAGACATGACATTTACTATACAAGTTTTCCCATTGGTTTTTATTTCTAGGACATTGACAGGGAAAATAATAATATCAACGTTGACATATTGATTCACATAATAATTCACTGTCATCTAGACAATGGCATGGGAAGAATAACCCACGCACCCCCCTTTCCTTATGGCGAGTGACAGGAAGCGATCTTTCGTCCCCGACTAATCATAATTTCTAAAAAGGCCGCACGAGCCAATCCTTGGGAATATTAATCCCTAGTGATAAAGCCTATTTTCCCTCTTTTCTGGTTGCTTGGCAGAGGCGATCGTCGTCTGCCTATTCCGGGCAGGTGCTTGTCTGACAAACGATGGCTTTGCAAGTCCTTTGCTGATGATGCTCTACAGGGAGATGTGCCAACCAGCCATTGATATGAATTAGCTCCTATAGGGCATACGAGTCCACCCTGATCAGCCTCAACCTTCCTCCATCAACTGCTTAGATATAAAAGCTAGCCCCCAAAAGCTTAAAGATGGGGTTGGAAAAAAATTATTCTTATCCCTACTCCACTACTAACTTTATCATCGAAGGAATAGAGTCAGGAACTCCCCCAATACTGACTTCTTGTGCAATGTCCTCAGCGAAGCCAAGGCACCCCTTGGCTTGTCTCTAGAACTCTAAGGAAGCTTGGATCACCTTGGTCCGATGCAAAATTCGCTTTGAGCGTATAAGCAACATCTTGGGATTGCTTTAGTCGGACCTTCTCCTACCCCAACCATCTCTTGTGATTGTCATGTGGGTCATCAAGACGAGCTTATGCATTCGAGACAAAATCAAGTTATGTTGACTCCCTAGTCAATGGTATCAAACATAACCACACACAATCTTGCAAACCTAGCTAGATCTAACCCTTCCTCTCATTATTGAGACAAAAATTTCTATTTCAACAATTGTACCAAATGATAGATCAATGATATAATTTCTTAGACATTAAGTTTTAGGTTGGTGATAAAAAAGCTTGGTGATAAAAAAAAAAAACTTAGGCATAAAGTTTTAGGTTGTCTTAAATATGGTGTCTGTTGGTTGAGGATTCGATATAAGATCCTACAAAATTATATTGATTGATAAAGGGAGAGTGAGTTTATATTACTCAATCCATATGTAATAATGCAACTAAGATCTATAGTAGTTCAGGTAGAAATATCGGATATTATTTGATCATAGAGACATTTGTCAAATCGTAGAATCATTAAATGTTATTGATAGAGAAAATATTTATACCTAGTCATAGCTACATGAAAATAAAAATAAGAAATCACTATTAGAAAAGATTATATTAAATTGACTTGGTGAGAAAAATCAACTTCTTATAATAGAGAAATATTCATAATACTTGAAGATATTACTTTTTGATAATTTCATATGCTTAAAAGAGGCCTTTATTAATACTAATTCTAGGCCTTGAAAATTAACTAACTAACAATATGGGACCATTGAAAGAAACATAAAATATAAAATTAATAATGTGGGATAAATAAAAGTGATAAGTGGTAACTTTAGACTCCTTAAGAATAGTCGTGTTCTGCTTATTCTGCATTAATCCCCTCTACTTAAGAAAAAACTTGCCTTTGAGTTTATGTCTAGATGATGGATTCTCATCTCCAAAGTAGTTATGTAAATCTGCAATATTGAAGGTTTTCGAGATCCCTTAATCATCTAGTAAATCAATCATATATGTATTGTTATTAATTTTCTTTAAGACCTTATAGGGACCATATTTCTTTGGATTCAATTTGTTATAAGTGCCTATGAAAAATCTCTCATTCATACGTACACCATAACTATATCTCCTACCTTGAACACATTTTCTTTCCTATACCTATCAGTTGCTTTTTTGTACCTGACATTAGTAGCTTACAACTTTTTGGGTGTCAACAAAGTTGGGACTGCACATAGGCTCATACTTTCTTAAATATGTTCCTTCTGTATCAACTCTTTTACCTTCTCCCTCAGCATCTCATTCTCTTTTGGGTTCATCTAATAGTGAGGTAAATTTGATAGACTTACTCTTCGAACTAAATCAATTTAGTCTTGAATATCTCTCGTTGGTGGAAGTTCATCTGCCATTTCTTCAAGGGTGATCTCTTTGAATTTTTCCAATATCAATCTCAGTTCATTTGAAATCTTTACTTCATGTGGCTTTTCTTTCTCTATAATATGAGTATAGCATACTCTTATTTCTTTAGAATTAATAATGAATTCCTGAACATTGTTAGAAATAGATAAGAGAGACTTCTCCTCCACTTTAGAAGTGTTGGATTCATCTCTTCTTTTGTTAGTAAGTAGAATGACAATCTTCTTCTTATTCCACTGGAAAGCATAGACATTCTTTTTTCCAAGGTAGGTTGCATTCACATCATTTTGCCATGATCTTCTAAGTAGTACATGACATGCATCCATGTCAACTACCTCACATATAACTTCCTCCTTGTAGCCTTTCCCAATTAAGAGAAGAACTCTATAGATCTTAATTATAGTGACAATTGGGCCTTCTTTAATCCACTATAACTTGTATGGTGTTGAATGTGCTTCTGTCTATAAATTTAAGTGTCTTACTAGTGATTTAGATATAATATTGTCATAACTTCCAATATTTATAATCAATTCATAGACTTTGTTATTAATACTGCATTGAGAGTGAAAGATTTTCTTACACTGAGATGGATCTTCTTGCCTTGGAATAAGTAATAATCTTTTCACAATACATGCGAAGTGTTTCCTTTTTTCCTCTACTATTTTAGCATTGTCAATATCATCAATCGTGTCATATTGGGCATCTCCTTCTTTGAAGTTATTTTTGTGATCTGTAAGGTTGACAATCTTACGAGCACAATGCTTGTTAGAATGATAACCAAGCTCTCCATATTTAAAACACTTCCCAACTAGGGGTTGAGTATATGGATTATTTATGATTGTCGAGATATGCTTAGCTTGCCTTGTTGCTCCTCTGATATTTATACCTTGATTTGTAGGTTGTATTGACTCAATCACAATAGTATTTATAGGTTGTAGCAATTGCAAGTCGAATCAACAGTATTTCAGTCTTTAATGTCATATTGTGAGCTTCATCTACTATCTAGATCAGAGTTAAAGGCATTCTTGAATTGCAAAATTCAATCCATTGACATACCTTGATGTTTGTTGGTCTTTTAACTCTGATAATTATATCTGGTTAAAAGGTGTAAAAATTTATCAATATACTTGGTTATATTAGGACCGAGTCAACACTAAGAGGGGGGAGGGGGTGAATTAGTACTTACGATAAAAACGTCAATGATTCAAAGATTTGTTTTGATTAAAAGCTATATCGGAAAGATGTTTAACTTAAAAACGTTTGTAAGAGAGTGATGTGGAAGTAAAGCAATTGTAAAATAAGTAAACAAAGATAGAAAGATATGCAAATCGATTTTATAGTGGTTCGATCGTCCCGACCTATGTCCACTCCCTATTCTTTTTTACTCGAGGCCACAAGCTTTCACTAATAGTCTTCCTTCAATAGACAAAGACCAACTACCCTCTTACAGCCCTTTTCTCTTTTTCTTAGGTTGAGAAGATAACCTTTACAAGCACTCACTTCTCTCTCAAACTAAAATCAACTTAAAGCTAGAGGAGGGGATCTCTCAAGTGATTATAATAGCATTTTCCCACTATTATGTTCTCAATGTTAATGTATTCTAAGTAGAGATGAGAGAAATATTTATAGGCCCCAAATAGATTCAAATTTGGAGCCAAAAGGGTCTCATCCTAGGTCTTTTGGTATTGGTTGTATCACCACCTATGCTGAGCGGTACCACCGCCTGTAGCACTGACATTGGACAGTACCACCACCCAGTCTGGCAGTACCATCACTTAACACTGTTTGGGAGACTATGTTTAGGCGGTAGCACCGCCCAAACATTGCTTAGGAGGCTGAGCATCATACTGTTCCACTACCAACCCTGGTGGTGCCACCGCTTGATATGACACTAGGTCACTGATTGGGCCATCCATTCGGCCTAAATCATCCTTGATTTGAGCTCAGTTGGCCCATAATTGAGTTAGTCTAATTATATTTAAAATTAACTTAATTAGACCTTTAACCTACTTCGATCTAGATAAATTATTACAAGCATGAATCATATGTTGTCCGACATGTCATTGGTTTATTGGTGCTTCATCCGATCCTTCGTCGTATCATCCTCTCTTATGGCCTATTACTCAATCGACAAGTTGACCTCTGTAACTTTGATCTCCTTGATGCGATATCTGTTCTTGGCCTGATACCTGAACTTATGGCACGAAGTCTTCTGTCGATACATCAACCGATCCTCTGACTCGACGTTCGATCTTTTGATATATTCCACTCTGGCCCAATGTTTGATTCCTCCTGCTTTAATCAATTTGCCTCTCATTGATTGAAGCTAGTCCTACGTCATTCAAAACGTAGAATAGATCATAACTTTATCAATTGGTTTCATCATCAAAATCTGAGATTCAACAATCTTCCTCTTTTTGATGATGACAATTAATTGATGATAGAGTTACCTTAACTCCCCCTATCAATATGCCATATTGATAAAAATTAAATTAAATTTAAAGTATTTTATACATAATCATCATGATTTTAAATGATCAAAGTACATAATGTATAAAATTTTAAATTACAAATCATCATGCATGATCACCAAATCATCATTACTTCTCCCCCTTTATCATCAATAAAAAGAAGTGTAACTATGCAAATTTCTGAGATATGCAAGTTTCACAAATTTTTCATCACTTTAGAATATGCAAGCATAGCAAGTTTTAAAGATTTGCAAAATTATAAATTTTGCTTCATGAGATGTGGAAGTTTGCACTTTTGCTTCTCTTGAGATAGCAACTTTTTGCTTCTCTTTGCATTGTTCAAGCTAGCAACTTTTGTTTTTGTTTCTTCTCTTTTGAGAAGTACAAGCTAGCAAATTTTTGTTTCCTTGAAATGTGCAAGCTAATAAACTTTGTGATGCACAAGCTAATAATTTTTGCTTTCTTTTGTAAAGTGCAAGCTAGCAAACTTTGCTTTTATTTGCAATGTGCAAGCTAGCAATATGTTTTCCCCCTTTGTCATTGTCGAAAAGAAGGAAAGAATACAATGATACAAAATTTTTTCTTTTACATCAATTTTCAAATCATAACAAATGAGATATCAAAAATTATATTAATATTTCAGTCATCAAAATCAAGTTATGAATACCAATTCAACATTCAAGCTAACACTTTTTCTCATGCCTACGTTTAACATTCAAGCTAGTATTTAAGATTCTCTTTAAGATGCTAGCAATTTTCTTTCTTCCCTTTGCTAATAAAGAAAAAGAAAGGAGAAAGGAAGAATTCAAGAGTGCAAATATTTCAATCATCACATGAACGAATGAAGGATCAAATCATGAATTCAAAAATCCATGAATCATTTTAACAAATCTCTTTTTTAGCAAACAACGAAAAGAAATCTTAGGAGATTAAATAGTTAATGATGTTGAAAGAAAATCTTATATTATGAATTTTGAGAAATCAAGAGAAAGTTTGAATAGGCATTTTCGGTGAATAAAATGGAAGAATCATGGTGAATAATCTTGATTTATAAAAAAAAATTCAAGTCATAATTATCAAGATCATGGTTTGTTTGTATAGATCTTCTCTTCAGTAAATGGTAAAAAGAAACATAGGAGAACTTGGTTCATACATAAGAAATATCTAAGTCATCAAGATAAAAAAAAATTGAATATCAAATGAAGGAATCATGATTTATATGACAAAAATATTATCAATTGATGCATTTGAATAAATATTTTTCAAACCATCATTACTTCAACTCATCATGCATAATATTCAAAATGTAAAACCATCAAAATCACTTTCATAATTCACGAGATTAATAAAATAACACAGATAGATTCATTAATCTCTTATTGAAAAATCAAAAAACTTAAGAGATAGAGAAAAATATATTTCTCTTTTTTTAGTCTCAATTTATATGATTGATTTCATATAAGCATATCATTGTCTTTTATGCTAAATCAAAATATGCACCAACGTTTAAGATCGAAAAATAAATTTTGTCATAAAAATCATCAAGACCACATTAAACATAAGGCATTTTCAAACAAAAGATTTGATTTATCATTTTAATTCCAATGATAATATATTTTCCTTATTAAGTGAGTTTAACTCTTTATGCTTAGTGTAAGGAATCAATATGCAATAGTCATGCTCTTTTTTTAATTTTCAAAATCACTAGAAGGAAAAGCATGATATATTTTTATATTTTTTTATTTCTTACTAATTAAAAAATAACTCATGAAAAGCATCAAGTAATTTCATAGTAAAGTAAATAAGCTTTGGTTGAGTTACTTACCTTATTATCGAAAGCCGTCAAAGCGTAGTTCGCCACTTTATCTTCGGATGTACTCGATTCATCCTTAAGTGCTTTCTTCTTCTTTGACGGCTTCTTACATTCATAACAAGTGGTTATGTTTGGATTGAGTTCATTTTTAGATTTGGTTTCTTGTTTTATGATTTTTTAAACTTTATTGTTAGGAGTTCAAAATCATCATCATCATCACTTGAGTTATGACTCAAGTGGTCTTCTATTGTTCAAAGTGTCAAATCCTTCCTATTCTTTGGAAGGTTATTTTTATGTTTATAATGTATCATAAATGTCATCTCATAGGTCATTAAGGACCCGATAAGTTCTTCAAGCAAAAAGTTATTTAGGTCCTTTGTCTCTTGTATTATCATTACTTTCAGATCCCAACTTTCTGAAAGCGATCTTAATATTTTGTTAACAAGTTTAAAATTAGAAAAATATTTACCATGACTTTTTAAACTATTGATGACATCTATAAAATGGGTATACATATCACCAATAGTTTCGCTTGGTTTCATTCGAAACAATTCAAAATCATGCATCATAAGATTAATTTTTATTTCTTTAACTCTACTTGTGCCTTCGAGTGTGATTTCAATAATGTGCCAAATTTCATATTTAGTTTCACAAATCGAAATCCGATTAAATTCGTTTTTGTCCAAAGCACAAAATAGAGCATTCATAGCTTTTGCATTCAAAGAAAAAGTCTTCTTCTCCAAATCATTCAATTCGTTTATTGGTTTAAAAGACTTTTGAAAATTATTTTTCATAATATTCTATAAATTTAAATCCAAAGAAAGCAAAAAAAAACTCTTATTCAAGTTTTCTAATGTATAGTCCGTCCCATTGAACATAGGAGGACGAATGACAGAGTGACTCTCTTGAAAGCCGAAAAGAGTCATTTCTCTTAGGTGTTAAACCAAATGAGAAACAAACATGGCACTGATACAAACTATTAGGGCTGAGTTGACACTAACAGGGGAGGTGAATTAGTGCTTATGATAAAAACGTCAACGATTTGAAGATTTGTTTCAATTAAAAGTCATATCGGAAAGATGTTTAACTTAAAAGTGTTTGTAAGAGAGTGATGTGGAAGTAAAGTAGATACAAAGTAACTAAACAAGCAGAGAAAATGTGCAAATTGATTTTATAGTGGTTCGGTTGTCCTAACCTACGTCACTCCCAATTCCTCTTCACTCGAGGCTACCGGCTTCCACTAATGGTTTTCCTTCAATGAACGAAGACCAACTACCCTCTTACAGTCCTTTTCTCATTTTCTCATATTTAGAAGATAACCTTTACGAGTACTCACTCTCTCAAACTAAAATTAACTTAAATCTAGAGGACGGGATCTCTCAAGTGATTACACAACGTTTTTTCACTATTATGTTCTTAGTGCTTGTGTATTCTAAGCAGTGACAAGAGGGGTATTTATAGGCCCCAAATGGATTCAAATTTGGAGCCAAAAAATGTCTTATCCCGGGTTTCTCAGTATTAGTGGTACCTGTTGAATCTTGGATTATGATAATGAAACTAATTGATTATGTTTTATGATCTAATTGTGTGTTGAGTTACGTAGGTCTACTATCGATCAGGATTAGACAGTTGACATTGGAGGAATTGACGTTATGCCAGGTGATTACGTCTGGATATTGGATGTCGAGCCGGAGGTTTGGTCGACAATCGGCGGAAGGTTTCGTACGTCGGGCATCAGGCCAAGAAGAGCGTGTTGCACCAAGGATATCGGGGTTGCGAAGGTCAACCGCTGAATAGGCAATGGATCACTAGAGAGGACGATGTGCTTAAGAATCAGATAAAGTGTCGATAAGCCAATGACATGCCAGGCAACTGAATGTCAATTTGCGTTGTAATAATTGTCTAGATCGAAGTAGAGTTTTGGATTATGTGTGCAGGATTAACTACAATGACGATGAAGACGTAAAGCGAAACAAAGTGCCGAAAAACAAGTGGGATGGATCGTTGGGAGTTCGAGAGTTCGACGAAAGTCCAAAGATTCATTGGGAGGATTACCGGAACCGACCGAGAATGAGTAGGGAGCTTGCCGAAGGGTTTTCGGAATTTCACCAGAAGGTTTGTCAGAAGTTCACGGAGCTTGCCAAGAAAGATCGGAGCTTGCCAATGAAGCTCATTGGAACTCGCCAAGATCATCGTGAAGTCTGGGAGCTTGCCGGGAGTCCGCAAAATGGTTTCCAAGGGTTCGTCGGAAGACCACCGGAAGTTTGTCGAAAGCTCACTGAAAGAAGTCTTGTCTTGTGGACTTTATAATAGCTTAAAAAATATCTTTAAAATTTGTAGTTAGTATATAATTTGGTTTAGGATTAGGTGTTAATCCTATAAACCAAATTTAGGCCAATTCGGACTTTATTTGGACTGGTTTCGGTCGAGTTTTCGACCCAAACCACTGTGCTGAAATGACTTGGGCGGTGGTATCGCCCAGTGGCCGAGAGCCAGGCGGTGGCACCGCCTGGCTGGGGCGGTGGCACTGCCCAGCACCCGAAGACACTAGCAGTGGTACCATTGGATGGGCGGTGGCACTGCCCAATACTGCCAATATCGAAAAATTCAAAATGGTTCAAATTTTGGCTCCAAGTTTGGGCTCTAAATTTGAATCACTTTGAGGCCTATAAATACTCCTCTCATTCATGGATGAAAGGTGTCTAGAACTGAGAAAAAGAATGGGGAAACTCTCTTGAAAGTGTGTCAAATCTTTCCTATAAGTTTTAAGAGTGTTCTAGTCCAAGAGAGAGTGAAAGGCTTTGTAAGGGTTATCTCCTAAGCCCATCAAAAGGAGAGAAGTTGTAAGGGAGTTCATCCTCGCCCGTTAGAAGGAGGATAGCTAGTGGAGAAGCCGGTGGCCTCAAGTGAAGAGGAATCGGGAGTGGACGTAGGTCGCATGACCGAACCACTATAAATCTGTTTGAATTTACTTTCTTACAACTTACTTTGCTGCAAACCACCTTCATTTGCTGCCTTACTCAATTTCCTCTTCATCTTCTTACATATGCTTTAAAGTTAAAATGCAATCGAATCGGTTTCAAATGAAACGTTGCTTTCATCATATGAAGTTTTCGATACTTGTCTTAATCACCGAAAATCTATCATTCTTTACCGCTGCACTAATTCACCCCCCTAGTGCCGCTCGATCCCTAACAATTGGTATTAGAGCCATGTTATTTCTTATTCAGATTTATACCCATAAGAAATGGCTCTTCATGGCTTTCAAGAGGGCTTTTCGGTTTTTCGTCCATCGTTCTTTAACGGTTCGGACTACACATATTGAAAAAAATCAAATGAGAGTTTTCTTGCTTTCTATAGATTTGGATTTATGGAACGTCGTTGAAAATAGATTTCAACTTTCCTCTAAACCGACGAACGAATAGTTGGATTTGGAGAAAAGATCATTTTCTTTGAATACAAAGGCTATGAATGCCTTATATTATTCTTTAGATAAAACTGAGTTTAATTGGATTTCTACGTGCAAAACGACTTTCGATATTTGGCATACTCTTGAAATCACATATGAAGGAACAAGTAGAGTTAAAGACTCGAAAATTAATATTTTGATGCACGATTTTGAGGTTTTTCGAATGCAACCAAGCGAGACTATAGGCGACATGTACACCCGTTTTACGAATGTCATCAATAATCTAAGAGCTCTTGGTAAATCTTTTTCGGATTTTGAACTCGTAAGCAAGATCTTAAAATCCCTTCCAAAAAGATGAGATTCTAAAGTAACCGCAATACAAGAGGCTAAAGATTTAAATAATTTACCTATTGAAGAACTAATTGACTCACTAATGACATATGAAATGAGCCTCATAGAATATTTTGAACTCATTGAACACTTGAACCACCTTCCAAAGAACAGAAAGGATTTGGAACATCGGACAAATGAATGCCACTTGAGTGATGACTCAAGTGATGAGGACAATGAGGACATTGAACACATAACAATGAATGTTAACAAGTTCATTAAATAAAAATTAAAAAACATAAATGAACTTGAACGAAGAAAGATGCCAAAGGAGAAGAAGAAGGCTTGCAAAGAAGAATCAAGCAAAGAAGAGACGAAATATGCTTTGATGGGTTTCAACTACAAGGTAAGTAACTTAACTCACCTTGAATTATTTTGAAATCACATGATGCTTTCCATGAATGCTTAACTTAATTAGTAGAAATTTTTTTCCATGCTTTTCTTATGTTTTTAGAAATTAAAAATATTTTAAAAAATTATACTATGCTTTTCCTTCTAGTATTTTGAAAAGTAAAAATTATGAATGATGATTGCTTAGTTTATGATTTCTATATCGTATTTTGATGCATGGCTTAACACAAAAATTAATTAGCATGATTATGATTGTGTATTTCATTTTATGTGCTTAATGAAATTATACATAAGAATTTGAAATAATGATATCCTATGTTTTGAAATGATGCCATGATGGTTTTGACAAAACTTGTGAATCATACTTATATGATGATGCTTTCGATTTTAAATATAATGCATGGTCTTTACATAAAAATTTGAACATGCTCACATGAAATCATTTGCATGAAATACAAATAATAAATGTATGTGATGATTTCGGTTTTTGATATATTACTTGGTCTTTGCATGAAAATCGGAACATGCTCACGTAAATTGAAACACATAAAATGAGAAATATATTATCATGATAATTGCATCTCATGCTTGTACACCTAACAAGATTAAATCATGAATATTTATCTTGATGATTTGTTTAACAAAATTATTTTTTTAGATTTATAAAATGATACATGATTTTAGTAAAAATTGAGCATTGATCATCTTGTTATTACAAATGAAAGAAAGAATTAAAATGATTTTGATGATGCATTATGAAAACATGCTTAATGATTGTATCATACTTGATGACTTGAAATCTCATATTTTGAAATAATATATTCATAATGAATCCATAAATCTTGATGATTTTCGTATCACTTTTTGGCTTTAAATTTGATACATATCTTTTATGCAAAAAGTTTTGGGCATGCTTATGTAAAATCTTACTTGATAAATGAAAATGCTCCATACGTATGATCATGATAAATTCATGAATCTTAATGATTTTACATTGCTTTTGATTTCAAACAAGATGCATGATTTTTGACACAAAAAATTAATAGCAAGTTTCAAGATAATGCCGCACACCAAATATGATTAAAAGATAGAAGCAAGCATATTGATGATTTCGTTTGCATATGAAAATTTGAACATGCATATATATAAGATCAACCACATAAAATAAAACACAAAAGTTAAAAATATTTTAATCATGATGTTTTATTTTTTATGTGTTTGGTCTTAACGGTCTTTATGGTGAAACTTACGTCTTGCTTTGAAAAGTTAATACATGCTCACATGTAATCAATTTATGTTGCTCTTATTAAAATTTTCGAATGAAAGATTTTGATGCATTTAATCTTAATGGGTTTAATGACAAACTTGCATTTTGAATTTATACAATAATAGGTTCCATATAAATGTTTGAACATACATTATGAAATCATCATTGAAATGAAAATATTAAAAATTTGTTATCATGCTTAATGACTTTGTGATATCATATCTTGATGACAAACTCATGTTTTGGTCTTAAATTTGATACTCATCTTTTGAAATATGAGCACACTTGTTTGAAATAAAATGAAATACATTATCATGATAAATTGAATCTCATAATGTATTATATTGTTGTCTTGACAATTTTTATAATGAAGTTTGTCTTTCGGTTTTGAATATTTTGATTTGGTATATAAAGGCAAAAGACATACTTATATGATGAAACATAAAGAAATTATATTTACTATATTATTGAGATTAATGATTTTATGATATCTTATGAATCTCATAAATTATGAAAGTGATTTTGATGATTTGTTTATGAGTTCGGAGTTGATGATTTGAACTAGAATGAGTCTTATCTATATCATGATCTTGATAACTTGAGTTCTTCAAGATCTCGTGCTCCATACTCTTTTATGATTCTCCTATGTTATTGAAGAAAAATGCAAATGAATCATAAATTATTTTCTCTTGACTTTTCGATACTCAACTTGAGAAAATGTGCTTTTGATATATCACTTATCTTGGTTTGAATATCGATGTAAGAGAAATTTTGCTCTTCTTGATATCTTTTATGAATTTGAATAAGACTTGTTAAAGATTCTTGATTCATCTCTTAAACGCTTGGAATCATAACTTGACGTGTGAATCAAGATGCATGAAACAAATTGGCACTAACGGTGGCACCGCTGGATGGGCGGTGATACCGCCCAATACTGCCAGCACTGAAAAATTCAAAATGGTTCAAATTTTGGCTCCAAGTTTGGGCTCCAAATTTGAATCACTTTGAGGCCTATAAATACCCCTCTCATTCATGGATGAAAGGTATCTAGAACTAAGAAAAGGAAGGGAGAAACTCTCTTGAAAGTGTGTCAAATCTTTCCTCTAAGTTTTAAGAGTGTTCTAGTCCAAGAAAGGGTGAAAGGCTTTATAAGGGTTATCTCCTAAGCCCGTCAAAAGGAGAGGAGTTATAAGGGAGTTCATCCTCGCCCGTTGGAAGGAGGATAGCTAGTGGAGAAGCCGATGGCCTCAAGTGAAGAGGAATCGGGAGTGGACGTAGGTCGCATGACCGAACCACTATAAATCGGTTTACATTTACTTTCTTACAACTTACTTTGCTGCAAACCACCTTCATTTGCTGCCTTACTTACTCAACTTTCTCTTCATCTTCTTACATATGCTTCAAAGTTAAAATGTAATCGAATAAGTTTCAAACAAAATGTTGCTTTCATCGTGCGAAGTTTTTGAAACTTGTCTTAATCGCCGAAAATCTATCATTCTTTACTGCTGCACTAATTCACCCCCCCCCCCCCTCTTAGTGCCGCTCGATCCCTAACAGTACCACCGCTTGTAGCACTGACACTGGGTGATACCACCGCCTGACATTATCAGGGAGATTATGTTTGGATGATACCACCACCCAGTTTAGTGATACCACCACCCAAACACTACTTGGGAGATCAAGCCTCAAGCGGTTCCACCTCCAACCCTAGTGGTGCCATCGCCTGATGTGGCTCCAAGTCACTGATTGGGCCATCCATTCGGCCCAAATCAATCCTGATTCGAGCCTAGTTGGCCCCTAATTGAGTTAGCCTAATTATATTTAAAACTAACTCAATTAGACCTTTAACCTACTTCGATCTAGACAAATTATTACAAGCACGAATCATATGTTGTCTGACATATCATTGGTTCATTGGCACTTTGTTCGATCCTTCGCTGCATCGCCTTCTCTGTGACCTATTGCCCAATCGTTAAGTTGACCTTTGCAACTTTGATCTCCTTGATGCAATATCTGCTCTTCTTGGGCTGATGCCTGAACTTATGGCACGAAGCCTTCTGTCGATACATCAAGCAATCCTCTGACTCGATATCCGATCTTTTGATATATTCCACTTTGGCCTAATGTTTAATTCCTCCTACTTTAATCAATTTGCCTCTCCTTGATCAAAGCTAGTCCTGCATCACTCAAAACATATAATAGATCATAACTTTATCAATTGGTTTCATCATCAAAATCCAAGATTCAACAATCTTCCTCTTTTTGATGATAACAATCAATTGATGATAGAATTACCTCCGTAACTCCGATCTCCTTGACGCAATATTCGCACTTCTTAGCCCGATACCTGAACTTATGGTACAAAGCCTTCTACCGATATGTCGATCGATTCTTCGACTCAACGTCCAATCTTCTGACATATTTTACTCTGACCCAACGTCCAGTTCTTCCTGTTTTAATCAATTTACCTCTCCTTGATCGAAGCTAGTCTTGTGTCACTCAAAATACAGATTAGATCATAACTTTATTAATTGGTTTCATCATCAAAATCCCAACAAGTTACAGATCAAGTACCTTGGATGCCGTTTTGGTATTATTGGAATAATAGTTATTCAAAAGCTGGGGGTAGGAATCTTCCACTAAGAAGTTGCTTCATCTTTCACAATATTTGTACTGGTGCTTTTCCTAGTTTCTTTTGTTATTCTATAATGTATCCCATTGCACCTCCTTCCAACTTATATGTAACAAGCTTGACGAACTTGCCATTGTCATCATTTATAACGACATTGTCATTGTCGTCATTATTACCACTAGATCTCATTTTAATAGGTTATAAGATTATACTTAATAAATTAAGTTATTGATACAAGATCTATTATATGTGGCAAGTGTAGAGCAGACTTCTTAATTTTTAAATTACAAACCTATTATGCTAACACCAAGAGCAAGGCTCATACCAATTGACACAGAATGAAAACGAAAATAAGAAATCACTACTAGAAAAGATTCTAGTAAAGTGACTTGATATTAAAAATTAACTCCTTATGGTGGAAAAACCTTCATAATACTTAATGATGTTAATTTTTTTTATAATTTTATAGGCTTAGAGGAGGCATTTATATATACTAATTCTAGATCTTAAAAATTAACTAACTAATAATGTGCGACTATTAAAAGAAACATAAAACATAAAATATGGAATAAATAAAAATGATAAATAATAACTTTAAGCTCTTTAAGAATAGTTTTCTTCTACTTCTTCCATATTACCCCACACATGACAGCATAACCAGCAACAAAAATATCCAAAAAAATAGACAGAAAAATATTTTATCTATACTCTAAAAACAAGAGTACGAGATAACATTCCACTGATATTGCATAATATTTTCACTAGTTACCTCACTTTTAAAGATCATTTAAGGTATAATAATTGAAATCAATTACTATTTATTATACCTTTGATGATTCGATCAACTAAGTAACGAAGAGACTACATTACATTGAGAAATATATTTAACCTTAATTTTTGCACAAGTTGGTCATGCAACAAGCATTTAAGCTTTTCACCATCTTTATTTAAGTTGATCATGCAACAAGCATTTAAGCTCCTTCAGCTCTCGAACAAATATTCAAGCCTTCCTGATGTGGGTAATAAATGAGACGTGACGTAAGCCCATACTGCCTGAATCCGGATGACGTCGCCCGTCCCGCGGACAGCCGACTATAGCCAGAGTTAACCAACGGATATGACACCGCCTGCCCCTTGCAGGCCGCACGATCGTCGAGACACGTCACCATCCCGCAGTGCTCAGGTCCTCAGCACACGGTCAGACACAATCAGAGGCGCAACGAGCACGTCAAAGAACATACAACCTAGTCCATATAAACCTAGGCAGATGAGCGTAAGTGGGGGGGTTCTCTTCTTCTCAACTAGAAAAAACACCCTCCAAAGTCTAACTTGACTGACTTGATCGTCGGAGGGGTCAGGCGGAGTTCTTCCTGACCCGACCTTTGTGCAGGAACAGAAACGAGACGTTACCGCCCGAGGAGCCCGCGTCGCCGTCTCAAACTCCAAGGACGCAACCTGAAGATCTCTTCCACATCAGGGCCCGAACCCAACCGCGACGGCCCCGAGGCCACGGCTTAAAGTTGTTTACACTAACAGATTGGCGCTAGAAGAAGGGCCCATGTCAAGAGGTCAGCCGGGAGCCCAGGCGAGCCCATGCTCGCGAAGTCACACTTGGTGGGGGCTCCGACGGGAGGCTCCCCCCATAACGATCCCCGAGCGGAGGATCCCGTGGCGACCACGGAACGCTATTGGCGGCTGTTCAACGACCCGGGCCTGCTCCCGCCTGGTGTCACCGCCACCGACCCATCACCCGTATCAGCCGAGGCCTTTCAGGACCTCGCCCGCCAAGTCCAGACTCTAGCCGGGATGGTGCTGACTTTCATCCCGCCTATGTCCATACTTGCACCGCCACCTCCCGCTGACCCGCCATCCGGATAGACCCACCTGCTCTGGTCCACCTAACCTCCTCGGCACTCCCAACCCTACCTCGGACACGACGGATTCCATTCAAGGGATAGATGTTGGATGACCCGAGCAACCATCCCGATCTTGAGGTATTATCCTTGGACTCGGCCGACTCCCTCCGGGCCCAACTACGCCTCGTCTGTTAGGGATCGATCGGCACTAAGAGGGGGGGGTGAATTAGTGCAGCAGATAAAACGATAACTTTTTAGCGATTTAAATCAAGCTTCGGAAACTTCGTACGATGAAAGCAACGTTTCGTTTGAAACCGATTTGATTGCGTTCTAACTTTAAAGCATATGTACGAAGATGAAAATGAAGTTGAGTAAATAAGACAGCAAGTGGAAAGGGTTTGCAGCAAAGTAAATAGCAAGAACGTAAATGCAAACCAGATTTTTATAGTGGTTCGGTCATCCGACCTATGTCCACTCCCGATTCCTCTTCACTTGAGACCACCGGCTTCTCCACTAGCTATCCTCCTTCCAACGGGCGAGGATGAACTCCCTTACAGCACTTCTCCTTTTGATGGGCTTAGGAGATAACCCTTACAAAGCCTTTAACCCTCTCTTGGACTAGAACACTCTTCAAACTAAGAGGGAAGATTTTGAACACTTTCAAGAGAGTTTTCCCCTTCTATTTTTCAGTTCTAGACACCCCATAAACTCTGAATGAGTGGGGTATTTATAGGCCTCAAAGTGATTCAAATTTAGGCTCCAAATTTGAAATTAAATTGGAGTTCCCGGTGCTGGCGGTGCTACCACCTGTTAGAGGCGGTGCTACCGCCTGTCAGTCTGGCAAACTGACACAGCAGGGGCGATACTACCACCCCAGCCAGGTGATGCTACCGCCCCAGGCTGGGCGATGCTACCGGCCAGCACGCGGCTACTGGGCGGTGCTACCGCCCAGTTGTGCTGGTTCGGTTTGGGCCAAAAACTTTGGCCCAAACTAGTCCAAATCAAGGCCCAATGGCCCCTACTTGGGTTAAAGGATTAACACCTAATCCTAACCCAAATTAATGTGCTAACTATGAAATTAAAGACATTCCTAAGCTATTACAAAGTTCGCAAGTCAAGTCTTCTTCCGGCGAGCTTCCGGCGAACTTCCGGTGGTCTTCCGACGATTCCTCGGAAACCATCCTACGGACTCCCGGCAGCCTCTCAGACTCCACGATGATTGCGAGTTCCCTCGAGCTTCTTTGGCAAGCTCCGCGAACTTTTGATGAACCTTTCGGCGAACTTCCGAAAACCCTTTGGCAAGCTCCCTACCCGTTCTCGGCCGGTTCCGGCAGCACTTCCGTCGAACTCTCGAACTCCCAACGATCCATCGCACTTGACTTCGGCCCTTTATTTCGCTTTACGTCTTCATCCTTATCGTAGTTACTCCTGCACAAACAAACAACAAACACTCTACTTTGATCTAGATAGTTATTATAACGTGAATTGACATTCAGTTGCCCGGCACGTCATTGGTCGGCGCTTCGTCCGATCCTTTGGCACATCGCCCTCTCTTGTAGCTTGTTGCCCAATCAGCGGTTGACCTCCGTAACCCCAATATCCATGGCGCAACTCCACACTTCTTGGCCCAATGCCCGACGTCCGAAGCCTCCTGCCGATAGTCGACCGAACCTCCAGCTCGACATCCAATATCCTGACGTGATCACCTCCGGCGCAACGTCAATTCCTCCAACGTCAACTGTCTAATCTTGATCGATAGTAGACCTGCATAACTCAAAACGCAGTTAGACCACAAATCACACTCAATTAGTTTCATCATCAAAATTCGAGATTCAACATCGTCAACCAGCGCCTTGACGAGGTCCGGAGGGAAGTACATAGGTCCAAGGAGGAGCAAGGGGAGGGCGTATCCAGGGGATCGCCGTTCACCCCCGAGATACAGGACCAGCCGATTCCCCCGAACTTTCATCTCCCCTCCCTCGATGCGTCTGACGATGCCGCCGACCCAACAGAACACGTGGCCACCTTCCACGCCCAAATGGCGCTCTACGGCACATCGAACACCTTGATGTGCCGGGCATTCCCCACCACGCTGAGGGGGCCAACTAGGGCATGGTATAGCGGCCTTAAGGCCAGAGCGTTCTCATCCTTTGACCAACTCGCCAAGGACTTCGAGCTCAACTTTTTGACATATGCACAGCCGAAGTCGTCCGTCGCTCTGCTCCTGGGACTCAACCAGAAGGAGGCGGAGCCACTCTCTCACTTTGTGAATCGTTTCACCATGGAGATTCGGAAGCTACCGGATGCTCACCCCTCTTTGTTGATGCAGGCATTCATGATCGGGTTGAGACCCTCCAAGTTTTTCTGGTCTCTCATGGAGCGTCCCCCAATTACGGTGCCAGAGATGCTCCAGTGAGCTAACCAGTTTGTGGTGATGGAAACCTGGATGATCGGGAAGCGTGAAGAGAGCAAGAGACCTCGGCCCGAAAACCCACGGGAGCGGTCGGCCCTCACACCGAGGGGCAGGACGAGCCGACCCGACCCGCGGGTCCGAGGTCCCCCCACTCTGTGCTAGGTCATTCTCAGATAGAAATATTTCTCCAGATAAGGGAGAAGGGGTTGCTCAGACCGCCCGCCCCGATGAAGGGTCCCCCTGGACTGTGGGATCAGTCCAGGTATTGTCGTTTCCACCGACAGCATGGACACGACACCGAGGAGTGCCATGACCTGCACTGACAAATCGAGGAGCTCATTCGCAGGGGGCATCTAGGCCGCTACCTCCGCCAGGCCCGGAATTCATCGCTGCACCCCGAAGGCCCCATCGAGTGGCAGATTGATGTAATAACCATGGTCCTGCCACCGGGGGAAACAACATGGCCGGGCGGAAGGCGTACACCCGAGCGGCTCCTGGCGAGAGCTCCAGACAAGGATCCGCTCCCGATGTCACATTCCCGACCGAGGAGCCAGGGCAATCCGAGCACGACGACATATTAGTAATAACCACGAGGATTACCAACGCCCAAGTTAGAAGAATCATGATCGACATGGGAAGTTCAACCGACGTGCTCTATCTAGATGCTTTTGAGAAGCTCGGCCTGACCAGAGACGTCCTAGAGCCGATGCGCTTCACCCTCACCGGATTCACAAGCGATGCAATTTCGCTGCTGGGGTCAGTCACCATACCCCTAACTCTGGGAGACCCACCGAAGACAAAGACGGTGATGACGGCATTCCTAGTCATCGATCTGCCCACCGCATACAATGTGATACTTGGGCGACCGACCCTCAACAAGTTTAGAGTGGTCGTGTCCACCTACCATCGGACAATAAAGTTCCCAACCCGCGCCGGGTTCGGCGAAGCCAGGGGAAGTCCCCTTGACTCCAAGCGGTGCTACCTGACAGCGATCTCACTGCACAAGCGGCCAAGGGCCGACCCGCCCATGGAGGACCCCCGGGATGCGAAGAAGCTGGCCCAGCATCCCGAACCATTGGATCCAACCATTAGCATGCCTTTACGCGAAAGTCGTCAGAACCAAACGGTCCGGATCGGGTCGGAGCTCCCCGAGTAGGAGCGGAGGTAGCTCGTCAACTCACTACAAAAGAACACCGACGTCTTCGCCTGGTCCCCATCGGATATGCCAGGAGTCAACCCCAAGGTCGCCCAACACTATCTGAACATCTCGCCCGAGGTGCGTCCGATGAAGCAGAAGCCCCAACGGCTTGCCCCCGAATGGCAGTTAGCTGTCCGAAAGGAGGTGGAACACCTCCTGGCGGCAGGCTTCATGGAAGAAGCCAAGTACCCATGATGGCTCTCTAATGTAGTCCTCGTAAAAAAGCCTAATGGGAATTGGAGGATGTGCATTGACTACATCGATCTTAATCGTGCGTGGCCGAAGGATTGCTATCCCCTTTCGAGGATCGATCAGCTGGTCGACGCCACCTCAGGTCATGCCCGCCTGTCATTCATGGATGCCTTCTCCGACTACAACCAAATCAGGATGGCGCCCGAGGATCAGGAGCACACGGCCTTCCTCACCAATCGAGGAGTATACTTCTACAGGGTCATGCCCTTCGGGCTGAAGAACGCAGGAGCTACATATCAGAGAACCGTGAACAAGATGTTCGCCCAGTAGATGGGGTGAAACATGGAGGTTTACATTGATGACATGATCGTGAAGAGTCATGCGGCCGCAACCCATCTGGCCGACCTGGCAGAGGCATTCTCCACGCTTCGGAAATATGGCCTACGCCTCAACCCATCAAAGTGCACATTTGGTGTCGGCTCAGGCAAATTCCTGGGATTCATCATACATGAAAGAGGAATCGACGCCAACCCGGAGAAGGTCCAGGCGATCATCGACATGCAGGCACCACGAACGATCAAGGAGCTGCAAAGACTGAACGGGAGGCTTGCCGCCTTGTCCCGGTTCCTCTCCCGGTCAGGCGATCGGTGCCTCCCTTTCTTCCATGCCCTGAAGAATCCGAAAAGCTTCGAATGGACTGCAGACTGTGAGGAAGCCTTCAGTTGCGTGAAACAGCATCTTTCCGACCTTCCTCGCCTCACTTCTGTCTCCCCCTGGGAGAAGCTCAACGTTTACCTGGCCACCTCCCCACATACGGTTAGCTCCGTCCTGATCAAGAAGACCCCGAGGGAGCATATGCCGGTCTACTATACCAGCCACATCCTGAGCGGTCCCGAGGAGCGATACCCGCCAATTGAGAGGCTGGCGTTAGCCCTCGTATTGATGGCTCGGAAGTTGCGCCCTTATTTTTAGGCTCACCCAATCAAGGTAATCACCGACCAGCCACTTTGATAGATTTTGGCTAAGTTCGACTTGGCAAGTCACCTTCTCAAGTGGGCGGTGGAGCTTGGCGAATTTGACATCCAGTATGTGCCGAGGACCGCCGTCAAAGCACAAGTGGTGGTTGATTTTATTTCGGAGACGGTCCGACCCGAAGGCGTCGACCCCGAGCCAACCAGAACAGGATGGGTCCTGCGTGTGGACGGGGTGTCCTGCTTGAAGGGCGCAGGGGCCGGGTTAGTCCTGCAGGCTCATGACGGGCACCTGTTCGAGCGTTCCCTCCGTTTCGGCTTCAAAGCCACGTACAACGAGGCAGAGTATGAGGCTCTCCTGGTTGGGCTCAGGCTGGCCGCCGAGATGCAGGTAGATGCCCTACATGTCCACACTGACTCGCAACTCGTGGCCGAACATCTCAACGGTGGATACGAGGCCCATTATCCCACCATGTCGAAGTACCTGGCGGAGGTAAAGAACCTAATCACCAACTTCTCCAGTTTTTCCTTATCTAGAATATCGAGGGACCAGAACGAGTGGGCGGATGCGCTCGCCAAGCTGGCTTCGAGGTCGGGTCCTGAGTGCAAGCCCGACGTCGAGGAACTCCCCTTCTGTACGATCACAATTGCCGCGGTGACGACGGCCGACGCACCGATGACTTGGGTGCAAGAGATGCTGCAATTCATGCGGCACGGTATATTGCCCGATGATGAAGCCGCGGCTCGACGTCTACGCCGCTCCCAGGCATGGTACTGCGAAGTTAATGGACGACTCTATAAGAGGTCATTCTCGCGCCCCCTCTTACGGTGCTTGGACCTCGACGAGGCGTAGTCGGTGCTCACTGAGGTCCACGAGGGGATCTGTGGAGAACACATAGGCGGTCGCACCTTGGCATTGAAAATACTCCGCCAGGGCTACTACTGGCCCACTATGTGTCGAGATGCCCGAACCTACATTCAACGATGCAACGTGTGCCAGAGGCATGCTCGGACTCCCCGACAGCCTGCGGTCCCGCTCACACTCGTGGACTGCGCGTGGCCTTTCGCGTAGTAGGGGATGGATCTCCTTGGGCCATTCCCCCCGGTCTCCGGGCAAAGGAGATACATCATTATTGGTGTAGATTACTTCACCAAGTGGGTCGAAGCCGAGCCGCTGGCGGCTTTCACGGAACGCCAGATGGAGAAGTTCGTATGGAGAAATATCGTGACTCGGTTCAGCCTGCTCAAGGCCATCATCACTGACAATGGGACTCAGTTCGCCAGTGCCCAATTCAAGGAGTTCTGCGCGAGCTACAAGATTCAGCTAAGGTTCAGCTCGGTGGCCCACCCTCAGACAAACGACCTTGCAGAGGTAACCAACCGATCCATCTTGGACGGGCTCAGGAGAAGGACCCTCGCGGCTCGCTCCGCTTGGGTAGACGAGCTCCCAAGCATCCTATGGTCTCTACGGGGAATCCCCCTACAGCCTCGCGTTTGGCACCGAGGCTGTCTTACCTCCCGAGGTGGTCATTCCGACCCCTCGGACGGAGAGATATGAAGAGGGTACCTCGGCCGAGGGGCTTCGAGCAGGACTGGATCTGCTTGACGAGCGGCGAGCCGACGCGCACCTAAAGGTCCTCTCTTACCAGAGAGCCATCGCCAGGATTTACAACCGCAGGGTGCGCCCCCAACCCGTAAAGCTCGACGATCTAGTATTGCATAGGGCCGAGGTAAGCAACCCGACCCGATTGCACGGCAAACTCACCCCCAACTGGGAAGGACCTTATCGGGTCACAAGCGTCGTCCGAGTAGGAACTTACCAACTTGCGACAATGGATGGCTGCGCCCTGCCGAGGACATGGAACAAGCAGAACCTTAAGAAGTTCTTCGTTTAGAAAATTAGAGGAAAGCAACACAAGAGACTTTTTGGCAAAAGGATTTTTTATTAAACTGGAGTCAAGTTACAGGACTAGACAACCCAGACTTACAAACGGACCCCTTTGAAAAAACTCATGGCAGCTGATCCTTCGGGGGTGCGGGGCTGTCATCAAAGGGGACCTCCTCAGGCATCTCCACCCCCGAGTCCTCGGGGAAGGAGGCAAAGGGGTCCTCCGCCACCTTAAGGTTGGGGTGGCATGCCCGGAACTGGGCCAGGGCGATCCGGTACCCATATTCGTAGGTGACCTACCCTAACCGGGTCAGCCCGAGTTGGAAGCCCTCAGACTTCTTGTAGTCCTCGAGCAGTTTCCTATCCCTCTCCGGCCTCTGATGAGTCTCCTCAGTCAGGGCTTCGGAAGCAGACTTCGCCTTGGCATCTGCCGCTTCCAGTTGCTTGGTCAGCTTGAGCGTCTCAGCCTTCAACAGGCGAAGCTCGGCCCGCTCAACCCAGAAGAGTCCTTGAAGGCTCTCGTTTTGCTCTTTGGCCGCTTGAAGCTTGGCCCTGAGGCGAGTCACCTCTGCATCCAAGTCAGATGCACGCTTCTCCGTGGCAGCCATCACCTTGGGACTCACCGCCACGCGGGCCTCATCGAGTTGCCGGCGCAGCTCAGTGTTGTGGTCACCCAGCCTGCCGATGATCCGACCGGCATCTCGCACCCAATCCATTAGCGCCACAACATAGTGGTGGCTCTGCAAACAGGAAATGTCAGAATGGGCGCATTCCGATGGCAGTAAGAAGCTTAGGGCGTGATACTCACCCACACCGCCGACTTAGCGAACTTGCTGAGGAGAGTCTCGGAGGGCACGGTATACAGCTCCCCTGCCATCCCGGGGTGGAGCCCTCCCTGGAGGAACGTGACTGCAACGTCACCATCGGCCCACACCCTATCTCCGATGGATAGGTTCTCCCAGCGGGCCAACAGGGGATCGTTCGCTGCCCCCATCGGCCGATCTCCCATCACCTGAGCCTGAAAAGGCTCATCCCTGGCACCGATTGGAAGCTGACATAGCTCCCGGACTAAAGGAAGCTGAGGCTCCTTTCCTGTGCCCACCCGGCTAGGTCCGCCCTCGCCCTGCACGGGGCTTGCCTCTGTCCGCTCCGCGTCGGCCTCCTCCGGCCGCGCCCCTGCCGTAGCGGGCTGTTTGGAGGCGAGGACTTTGACCTTCTTCAGCGGATGACCCGCCTCGACCTCCACTGGCGCCTCTCTGGTACCGGTCTTCGGCTCGCCCGCCACGCACGTGGAGGGGGTTGACGGAATCCGCCCGCCACAGATTGATCTAAGGTTCACCATACCTGCAAGTGGGCGTCAATTAGTATCCGCCAAAACCTGGGATCCTTAGACTGCACGTCGCAGGCATACCCTGAGGCATTGGGCTAAGGCCCGCCCCGATCAACCACGACTCCGTAATGTCCTGGTTGGCTGTGGAGGAAGGAAGAATCTCCCTCAGCCATTGGAGGTCCCTGAGCTCATCATCGCTCAGGCTTGGAGTAGAGTTGTCAATAGAATGAGTTGACCACTGGAGCCCGAAGCCCCAATCCCACACGCAACTCACGAAGAAGAACCGCCCCTTCCACCCCTTGTTACTGGAAGGGGTGCCGCCTATCCTAAAGCCCGGACGGGTGAAAAGATAATACCCTTCCGGTCCCTTGGAGAGGTGGAAGCAAGACAAGAATAGACTCAAGGAGGGGATAATGCCAGCGTAGTGGCATTCCCCCTGGAACGCCACCAAACCCTGCTAGTAATTGGGTGCCATTTGCGACGATGAAATACACCACCTAGAGATGCAGGAAACGATGATTGGGTGCATGGGGAAGCGTAATCCCGCTTCCAGGGTGTCCACGGATAACGCGAAGCCCCCGGGAATGGCGTCGTACGCCCGCTGTCCGACCTCCGGGGCCACAAGGACATGTCCCCTAGGATGCCGAAGCGACTCCGAAGATCGGAGAGCTGCGACTCACTCACGGTGGAGTCGAGGTTATGAGGAGACCGCAGGGCCTCAAGGGCCTACGCCGCCTTCTCGCTAGAGGGCGAGCCATCACCCTATGGCGAAGGGTTCTGTCCAGTAGAGGAGGTGGAGGAGGAAGCAGGAGAAGAAGAGGAAGCGGGGGAAGAAGCGAAAGCAAGCAGAGAAGAGGAAGAGGCCATTTGTACTGACCTTCGGAAGGAAAATGAAAGGGCTGACGCAAACAGGAGCGGTTGTAGAAATCGGAGGAGACAACCAAGCAGTGGGATCAAGCAAATCTGGGTGAATCAGCTCGAAAGATAAGAGGCGTGCGGTGAGACAACCGCACATCACTTACAGGCAGACTCCCGCCAAAAACCCCGACCCTTCGCCCACACGGAGTGGGCGACAGCCCACTGACGTGATAGCCCGCGGGGCGTGTCGCTTCGGGGAGACCAAGCGATGCCCCGTCATAAATGAGGCCTAACGTGGCAGCCGTAGGAAGGCGCAGCCGGCAGAAGCATGCAGTCGCCTCGATCACGGCTTCCAAGAACCCTTTACGGATGCCGTCTCCGGAGGGGTCGAATGACGCAATAAGATGACCCTTAGGGTCTCACGTGAGCCAACAACTAAGGGATCTCCCGCCCCTTAACGGGCATGACATGCAAGATCATGATAGCCTAAGTACCACCGCAGCTAACCATCTGCATGGTTCATTGCTAGTCATTACCGCACCATCTGCATGGTTCACCACTGGCTCATGGTCGCACCAAGCGGAGGCTTGGCCAAAAGAAAGCCCAAGAGGGAACCCGACAAGTCTCAGACAGCTTAACTCGGGCTACTATGATGCGTTCTACAGTAGCATTCACACCGAGCTGAGCAAGCCATGCAACTTAATCCGCCTGGACCTCTCGGGCTACAACCTCGAGGGGGAAATATCATAGCAGATCGACAACCTGGTCAACCTCGAAACGCTACTTGTACACTCCAACTGGCCGCCCGGCCTTTTCCCACCTTGTTCCAACAAGTCAACGCGAAGGGCAGAGCATAGATGGCCACAACGCTGACGAGGATGCAACTCCGGGAGGACGCTTGGAGAAAACAGTTCATCGGGACGCTAGTCAAATCGCTCTACTCATGCAAACCCGCATGCCTTCGCTGTGACAAAAGCATGCAAGAGCTGCGCTTCCCTCCACACCATGTTAGCTTCCTCGCCTCGAACCAGGTGTCCCTGCTTGCGCTAGCTCATCTTAATGGTGACAAAGCCCAATGATGCATGGGAGCCGATGCTGTGTGACCAAAAGCAAGAATTGGTCGCCTCTGCTCCATCCTTTCAAGAGATTACCGTAGCAAGGTGAGGCTGCAGGTGCAAAGGCCAATACGCAGCATCGCTAAAAAGCATTCAGGAAGAGTTCCTCTACCCCTACCTCCTGAGAAAGAAGGTGTTGTCGACACTCTCGCAAATGCATACACCAGCTCGCCTGACACGGAGGAGAGATCAACAGCACTGGGAAGCATCGGTTGGCCTCCTTCAGATGATGCCACTCGCCAAAAGAAAGCCCGAGCCTCGCCTCGGCTAGAACCCCTCTGCGCGGTACACCGCTTTGAGCACATGCACCTCACTCGGGCGCCGTTGTGGTACATCCCTATGCGACGCCGCGAGCCTATACTCACCGTAGTCCGGCGTGCTGCGTCACACGCCAACGCGACGACCGCTCTGCGCGTCGCGCGCTGCACGCCTGCGGGCTCGCGCCCGCTGCGGCGCTACCTACGTGCGATGTCCGCACCCGCCTGAATCCCGCAACTGGTCAGCTCTCTGTGCCCGCTCCTTGCCGCCGCGCCCATGTAGTTACACCTGGTACCCGCCTCAACACCACCTTTTAGACCTAGCCCCCAGAGTCAAACACTCCAATCACGCCTCCCCTTGGATGGCACACCAATCAAAAGCCCACCTGACAATCCTCACGGCCCAAAGCCAACCTCGGACCCCTGAACGAGCACCGAGGCAGGGCTTCCTTCGGGGGGGAGAATGATGTGGGTAATAAATGGGACGTGACGTAAGCTTATACCGCCTTAATCCAGATGACATCGCCCATCCCGCAGACAGCCGACTGTAGCCAGAGTTGACCGACGGATATGACACTGCCTGCCCCTTGCAGGTCGCACGATTGCCGAGATACGTCACCATCCCGCAGGGGTCAGGTCCTCAGCGCACGATCAGATGCAATCATAGGCGCAACGAGCACGTCAAAGAACATACAACCTGGTCCATATAAACCCAGGCAAATGAGCGTAAGTGGGGGGGCTCTCTTCTTCTCAACTAGAAAAAATACCCTCCAAAGTCTAACTTGACTAATTTGATCGTCGGAGGGATCGGGCGGAGTTCTTCCCGACCCGACCTTTGTGCAGGAATAAAAACAAGACGTGACTGCCCGAGGAGCCCGCGTCGTCGTCTCAGACTCCAAGGACACAATCCGGAGATCTCTTCCACATTAGGATTCGAACCCAATCGTGATGGCCCAAGGCCACGGCTTAAAGTTGTTTATACTAACACTTCCCATTCAAATTTTTTATATACACATCCAAACCAAATCGGATTAATTTTGATATCCCGGATATAATCACAATAGATTATTGTTATCATAAGAAATGCTCCTGTTGAGGTCGGTTTCCAACATGAGTTGTCGAGGTTAGTGGAGTTATAGATTTGACGTATAAGTTATTATAGTGTTTCAAAATATAATTTATTCTACTGTTCCACCGTCTGTTGTCCCATCATTTGTTCATTCTAATCCTGCTACTGACAATTACGCTCTGCAAGCAGGCATAGGATAGCCGGGCACATGGAAACTCTAGCAGATTCTCGTGAAGAGAGAGAGAGAGAGAGAGAGAGAGAGAGAGAGAGAGAGCGAGAACCGGGATAAGCACGAGTCACCTTGGAGTCATCGCATTGTTGCTGCTGTCACCGTAGTCAGCTGTCAGCAATCCATTCTTCCATTACCACTCTGCAAGCAGGCATAGGACAGCCGGGCACCTGGCAACTCTAGCACAGAGAGAGAGAGAGAGAGAGGCAATGAGGACCGGGATAAGCACGAGTCACCTTGGAGTCATCCCATTGTTGCTGCTGTCACCGTAGTCAGCTGTCAGCAATCCATTCTTCCCGCAAGTGGGCGGCTGACACACCCGAACAACACCAGGCTTGCGTTACCAACGCCTGTTGAAACCTTGGAAGCCACATCACCAGAGCACCACATACCCCCGAGAAAACCGTTCCGAGCTGCGTGGTCCAGTCGCCCAGCGTCCGTATGTGCACACTGATGTAGTCGTCTTGCGGAGCCGAGGTGATGCAGAACGGGTGCCTGTCGCATATCTTGTTACTACAATTAGTATATTTATTATTTGTTAAGCTTAATCGAAGCCATTTTACTTTTTGGCCAACAATTGCCGTCTCTTATAATTATCTTCTCCAATCTATCGCTCTTGCATTAGTCAAATTCCACCCACATGTCTTGACCTTTGCCAGAAATTCCAAGGCACGCAATCAGCGTTGTCGTAATGCAAACAGCTGCAGGTTCCAATCGGAAATGGAGGCCAGGCCACTAGATTCCAAGCAGGTGATTGATGATTTCCAAATGACTAAAGCAAAACAACAAATTCTTGAAACTTCTTCATCAAGCTGTGAGTGTGGAACAAATTCTTAGAACAAATTTTTAGGGTCTCAAAGATCTGATATCCTGTATCAGCTTCTCGAATTCCGTGAAGGATGAGCCTCCGGTGGAGGAGACGCTGTCTCTTGCCATCTCCGCCATGTTAGCGGCGGATGTCCTCAACTCTTCTGCCTTGTTTCCCTCCATCATCTCCCTCACCATCTTCTCCACGATGTCCCTGCCGTGCATGTCCTTCATGTCCAACCCTACCCTCCACACCTCCCCCACGAACCTGCTGTTGATCTGCTGGTCCGCGAAGAATGGCCAGCACAGCATGGGCACGCCGGCCACCAGGCTCTCCAGCGTCGAGTTCCATCCGCTGTGCGTCAGGAAGCACCCCACCGCCGGGTGGGCCAGCACCTCCTCCTGCGGTACCCACTCCACCAGGCACCCCCTCTCCCTCGTCGCTTTTTCCAGCTGCGCCGGTGTCGCTCCGGCGGCGGCGGCCCCCTCGCCCAACTCTTTTCCGTCGACCAGGTCCCGCCTCACCACCCACAGGAACCTCTGCCCGCTGTTGACCAGCCCGAGCCAGAACTCGGTGAAGTCCTCCGGCGACATCACCGTGAGGCTTCCGAAGCTCACGTACACCACCGACCTGCCGGGCTGCGCGTCGAGCCAGGACATGCAGCTCCTGTCCTCCTGCCATAAGCTGGCGGAGGCCGTGCTGCGTACTTCTTCTTCATCGCTCCTGGAAGTCAATCGGTAGTAAGTCCTGAGCAGAGCATGAAGGGGGCCGATGCAGTAGGTGACGGGGCAACGGGAGCGGATGTGCTCCAACGCGCAAGGCTCCAAGGACTCGAACGTGTTGAGTATGAGCGCTCGCGCCCGGACAGTGTCGGCGGTGGCGGTGCACACGAGCCTGAGTCTGGGATCGCTGGAGTCCTTTGCGTTCCTGCAGAAGATTGATAGGTCCCTCCGGCGGAGGAAGCCCTCCATGCCCGGCACGTTCCTTATCGGCTCGTCGAGATCAGCATCCTCTGTGGCCACGTAACCCACCATGTAACGCAATTATCAGGTGATCAAGGTGTGTAGCGTATCGTAGTTATACCTGGAAAAGGGAGCTCCCCAGTTCGGAGCAGCTCCGGGATGCACAAGTAGGACCAAATGCTGCAGGCGCTGACCGTGCGGAAGAACATGGCGGGGACTCCCACCTCTCTCGCGACGTCGGCCGCGAAGGTCATGATCCCATCGGCTATCACGCACGTCAGGGCCGGCCATCCTCTGTAACCGTCTTCATCTCGGTGCTGGAGGTCGAGCAGGAGATCCTTGTAAGGGCCCACGGACCGCGTTTGCAGCGACTCCAACAGATCCAGCAGGCGCGACGCGGATCGGCGGCGCTCGTCTTCGAATCCGTCGGGGATCGAGAGGAAGCGGAATCTGGGACTTCGGGCCAGCCGCGCATAGGCGACGGAGTGGCTAGCGAGCAGGCGGAGGTTGTAGTTGGTGTTGAGGAAGGTGACGTGAAGGCCAGCCAGCGAGAGCAGCTCGGCCAGCTTCAGCATGGAGTTGACATGGCCCTGCAACGGGAACGGGAACACCAGGACGTGATCCGCCATGCTCCCCCTTCTCAGCTCCTTCCGGTTGAAGTGGAAGCAATAATGCCTCCTTCCATCTCCTTGCATAGATGGTTGGCTAGCCAAATCAAAATGGACCTCACAAACTGTGACCGTAGATGGATGGCTAACAATTAGATCAAAATCGACCATTGAATTGCAATGTTCGCTTTCATGACGGTGGAGTGGTGGCAGCATTTGTACTAAACTTGTACAGATTCGTATGGTAGTTAATACTTCAAATTATAATTTGGTATTTGGTATTTGATAAATTTTGAATTTGGATTTTATCCCTTAGGAGAGTAAAGAAGATATGTTTTATCGAGGGTCTTGTCATGTGTTATATAAAGTCATGCTTTGTGTAAATGACTTGTATTAAGGTTTTTAATGAATATATTTGAGAGTTTTTTTTAAATTATCACGTTCTACTCTCTCTCCTCTTATTTCTTTATTTGGTATCGAGTCAAATTAACCCATGATTTTCTTAAGTGATTTCTCAATATCTCAATGTCCTAGATTTAATTAAAATTTTCTAAGTCACCCTTATGCTCATAGATTGCTTAAGTTATAAGATACTCTTGTGTTATACATCCACAAAAGTTTAGTCTAGTTATAATCTCAATCAAGTCTCTACAACTTACAAAAGAGTAAATTGATTAATTCGAAAGTGAGTGACGAACAAGTCTCAACATCCTGCGAAGAGGGTAGTTTTACAAGCAATTGGGTAAACACTCAATGTACAAAAGAGAAAATAGAGGAAAGAAAAAAATAAGAACTTTAAAGTAAACAAACAGTTATAAGTTTGCAAACGATTGCTCGCCAGTTGTCGGGTATGATGGCAAGTTCCTATAGATTTAATGTGTGAACTTTTGAAATTCAATCAATACCTAACATTATCCCAAATTCCTATTCAACTAGGTGCCACTTGGGGGCTTCCAAGTTGCTGAGATGGCTGATGTTTTGCATCACTTCGTAGCATATAGAACACAAGCTGTGACATGCAAAAACAAAATCATTTTTGCTTGTCATGATGAGCGATTATTCTGTAGCCCTGTGATATATTCATATTCCTAGTTTTCAAGCAAAAACATAAAAAACCAAGATAAAATACAATACCAAGCACAAATACAAGTAAACAAAATATTATTATTAAAATTCATATATAATCCTACCTCTCTTCAGGGATTCTTTTTTCCGGAAATCCTCTCCTAAATCCTTCAACTGATATGATAAATGAGAGAATGAGAGCCCCATTTATATGGGAGAAGATGAGATCGCTCTATGATATGTAAATAATAATTTAATTTATTTTTATTTTACTTTCACTCACATAAATAGAATTGTAATATTTATTTCTTATGGGTCACACATAAAAATAGAATTCGAATTATTTACCTTCTAAAAATCACATCACTCATTAGAAAATAAATAAATTAATAATTTATTTAATTAATAAAATTACTAACTTATCAATGTGATTAAGAAAATTAATTTTAATTATTTCCTTAACCATACCACATAAATATAGAAGTTAATAATTTAAATAAAGCAACACATTAGCTATGATAATTAATTTATGTTAATGGAGAAAAAATTATTGATGATTACATTTCTCCCCACTTAATAGAAATTTGATCCCAAAATTTGATATGAAAAATAATATTAATTCAAAATAGTTGGCACTTAAAATACTAAGTTAAAAAATAAATCTAAATCAACTTAAAAAATACTTAGACGTGAATGTGCCACTTGAAAATTTTTAGTATTTTTTTGACATAAAATATATATGAAATTGAGGAAACTCATTGATAAATTTGGTTTTAGATCACCCATATAAAGTGACAATTAATAAGCATATCAAAATATACATCCAATAAATCATTAGAATTTTAAATTTCAAAAATTAATTAATTGACATAAAATAAAAATTGAGGTTACATGTGTAACTCAACAAGCAAAAACAATTGAAAGTATGAAAAATTTTCTAACTATTTAACATATATTCTTTTATAATTCTAAATGACTTATATATTATATGTCAAAGAATTAATATTATATTTAATCCTTATTAGATCTCATCATTGCATTAGACAAATGATATCTAATAATTGATTTGATACTTATTAAATCAAAACTCCATTGAAACTAGCTAGACATATAATTAAATTTAAATATCAATATATAATCAAATTTATTCAACTACAAAAGTACATATATTATTAATGTCAAGAAATAACTTCATTTTTACAAGGCATCTTATCATATAAAATCTAATCTCAATTTTAAGAATAATATTTGATATAAAAAATAAGATAAATATTTTTCAATTTATATATTTATGAAATCAATAGGTAGTTTAAGTCCTAAGCAGAGCATGAAGGGGGGCGAATGTAGCAAGTGAGTATGATGTGCTCCAACGCGCACGGCTCCAAGGACTCAAACGTGGTTGAGTATGAGCGTTGGCGCACGGACCATGTCGGTGGCGGCGGGGCACATGAGTCTTGAGTCTTGGATTGTCGGAGTCCTTTTCGTTCCTGCAGAAGATTGTTAGTGATAACAGATAGGATTTCCTCAACTGCACAAGGAAATCTCGATGGACAGTTGAGGAAAATCCTCTCTTCTTATGTGTATAAATAAGGTTCTATTAAGCCATATTCAATGTGCTCTTGTTTTTACAATTCAATTCAAAATGGTAACAAAGCCCTTGCATTAAGCAAGAGCCTTTTTTTTCTTCCTTTTTCTTTCCGTTGTCCAGCGACAGCGTCGACGGCAGAAGAACACCGCGCATCTACACATTGGAGCAGAACCCACCGAAGCAGAGTATTCCTGCGGAGGCATCTTGCTTTGGTTCAGTGCTCTCTTCGCCACCGATTTCCGCAAGTATTGCAGGTGGAGCAACCCCGGTGCCATTGCACTCCACCTAGCCGAACTTGCAATTGCCGATAGCGCAGGAGTTGCATCCGGTCGCGTCAAACGAGCACCTCGTCTAGGCCCAATAGTGGCCGGACCAGTTGGCAAGGGCCGACGGGCTCTCCTTCCTCGACAGAAGCAGAGCCCTCTCTGCCTCACCATCTCTACATCGGCAGTCGCTTCTCTGCGAAATCCCCCTGCGATCGGTGTTCTGCTTCCTTCTCCGGCAGGATTCCCTACCTCTAGATCTCGTGGAACTCCACCATAGCGACACCCAATTAATTGTAGTGAGCCATCGGCGGAAATTTTTTCTTCTCGCTGTGTTCTTCTCGCCTGTGTCGCTGCCAATGCCGTGACGCCACAGCAGAACGTTGCTTCTCCCTTGGCTTCATCTGCACCCGTTCCGCCATAGCTGCGAGATCGCCTCCCAGCGATCGCAGCAAGCCCTCGGCGGTGTCGTCCACCACCACTGCCAGCCTACATCCAGAAGTAGAACATTCTCTACTGCATAGAAAGATTGCTGTAGTGACAATTCAACCGACCACAGTGAGTCCTCTGTAGTATTGGCTTCAACCGCTACTTCAATCAGCGGCTATGCAACCGATCTACAACTGCAGTCACCCCTGTTCTGCAGCGACACAGAGTAGAAAAGCACAGCCACCGACCTCAGCATCCACTGTTGCCGCTACTCTTTCCTTTCTCCCATCCCAAATCTTCCCTTCGAGTACTGCTACGATGGAGCAACATCCTGCCTTACTGTTGTGAAGAACGACGAATTCAATTTAATTGAGCAGAACTTCTTGGAAGGACTTTGCGTGGTGTTAGATCGTGAAAGGTTGAGTTTTGGTTGGGAGACATCGAATTGTTACCATGCTGCTCGTCTCTGCAGCCCTGTTGAACTCTCCTCCCTACGACTCACGGAAGTTGCATCTGCACCACAAGATCTACAGCCGTATCACATCCGTCGACAGAAACAGGCTAGTCATTCTCTTTTCTAATTCCTTTTCTTCCCAACGGCAACTGTGGTTCCATTCTGTTGCTCTTGCCTAGCCATCTTCAATTCCTCTTCTGATCTGCCTCACTAGAGATAAGAGAAAGCTATCGCAGTTCTCTACCGCTGCTCTCTGAATGCACCCCAGAAAGTGCTACGCCTCCTCCACGGGCCAATTGGAGTGTCAGTCCCATTGGGGGCTTTACCATGACGATCTACAGCAGCAGGACATCGAAGGAGCTGCTCCTTCGGCTTAAGGTGCATCATCGAGGTGTCGCTGTTACAAGGATTGCTACCCCTACCTGCAGTCTTCGGCACCTTTTGCTACGGGTCGTCCACATCCGGCAGATTTCACAACTGATTGACATCAGCGTATTCTCAAATGTCTTCATCATCTATCTCTAATACTCCAGTCGTGGTCCCTGTAGGGAACCATAATACTTCTCAACCTTCACACTTAATGATGTTTTGTGTGCACCTCACATTAAACGAAACCTCATTTCTGTCTCTCAATTTTGCAAGCAAAGCAATACCTCAATTGAATTTTTTTCATGACTCCTTTCTTGTCAAGGATTTGAGCATGGGGGCATCCTTAGTCCAAGGCCAGAACAAAGATAATATTTATGAGTGGTCATCCGCTTTGCAAATAACCCACCCCAATGTTCACTCTTCCGTTGTAGCTCCAATTGATGTGTGACATCGACGTCTTGGTCATCCCTCGTCCCTTATTCAGCAAAAGTTACTTTCTCATTATTCACTTCCTACCTCTATTACTAGCAACATTTTAACTTATTGTGATGCTTGTCGTAGCAATAAAAGTCATAGACTACCTTTTGGAACATCCTCTATATCTTGCTCTCAACCTTTTGAAATTATTTATACTGATGTTTGGGATCCTGCCCCAACCCTTTCTTTTGACAAGTTTCGATTTTATGTCATTTTTGTTGACTATTTCACTAAGTACACATGGTTATATCCCCTCCGTCATAAATCTGAAGTTTCAATAGTCTTTACCAACTTTAGAAAGTTGGTCGAGAATTTCTTTCAGACTTCCATTAAAATAGTTTACTCTGATGGCGGAGGTGAATATCAAGCCCTCGCATCCTGTCTCGCAGCTTGTGGTATACAACACCTCAAGTCACCCCCTCATACTCCCCAATTAGTTGGTTATGCTGAGCGCAAACATCAACATATAGTTGAAACTAGGCTCACACTTCTACATCAGGCCTCTTTGCCATCAACTTTTTGGACAGCAACCTTTCAAATGGTCGTCTATCTCATTAATCGTATGCTCACTCCAGTCTTACAATACAAGTCTCCATTTGAGAAACTATTCCATAAGCTTCCAAACTTTCATAAACTAAAAGTCTTTGGTTGTCTATGTTATCCGTGGCTACGTCCTTATGCCTCACATAAGCTTACACCACGATTTAAGCCCTTCATTTTCATTGGATACTCTCTTGAATATAATGCTTTTCGGTGCTACGAACCACAAACCCAAAAAGTTTTTTTGTCACTACACGTTATTTTTGTGGAGTCTTCCTTTCCTTTTCAAAATCATGAGTATCCTACCATGCAAGCTACTCCGACAAATAACATCACTGGAGCATCCCCTCAACTTCGTCACATGAACCTCCCACAACACCATCCAATCCTAACCCTCCTGGTCAATACACTCCTCCTGTTCAACAACTCCTCACTCCTCCCATTATCTCTTCAATCCCTTCTTCACAAGTTTTCCCTATTAATGAAGCAATACCCTCAGCTACCTCGTCATGTGCTATTGAAGTACCGTAGACTAGTCCGATTGATCTCGGTAACTCACCACCGACTATACCAACAATTCAACCTACCACTTCCGTAGCTCCTAGCCATCATATGATAACACGCTCCAAAAGTGGTATTGTTAAACCACGTCAAGTTCTTGATCTATATGTCATAACGAACTCTTCCCTTGAGGCTAGTGAACCCACCACAATTAATCAAGCTCAAAAATCTCCTCACTGGCGTAAAGTCATGTGTGAAGAATATGATGCTCTTCTTCATAACTCTACATAGACCCTAGTTCCCTCTTATCACACAAAACATTATCGGGTGTAAATGGGTCTTTCGAATTAAGCGAAACCCAGATGGATCTATTACTAGATATAAAGCACGTCTAGTTGCCAAAGGGTTTCATCAACAACCTAGTGTTGACTGCACAGAGACATTCAGCCCAGTTGTCAAACCCACAACAATACGGCTTATCTTGAGTTTGGCTATCTCAAAAGGCTAACATATATAATAATTGGATGTTAACAATGCCTTTTTACAAGGGACTCTAACTGAAGATATCTTCATGCAGCAACCCTCTGGCTTCGTTCATCCACAGTATTCTGAGCATATCTGCAAACTACAAAAAAACTATTTATGGATTTCGTCAAGCTCCAAGAGCCTGATATAATAAACTTGGCGCATTCTTAACATCAACGGGTTTCATCAATTCCATGTCTGATACCTCGTTATTCCTATGACAACAACATGAAAACACCATATATCTTCTAGTGTATGTAGATGATATTGTTGTCGCAGGAAATAATCTTTTGAAAATCCAAGCATTCTTAAAGCAACTAACCGTTAGATTCTCTCTCAAAGATCTAGGCACCTTGAGCTACTTTCTAGGAGTGGAAGCCACATTCACCTCTTCAGGTCTTCTCCTATCACAGAGAAAGTATATTCAAGACTTATTATCCAAGACAAATATGCAGGATGCTAAAGAGGTTGCAACTCCCCTCTTTACTAGTGAATCACTGAAATTTTGTGATGGAAGTCCTGCTACGGACTCTACTCAATACCGGCAAATACTTGACTCCTTACAGTACTTGGCTCTCACCCATCCAGACATCTCATTTGCAGTCAATAAATTGTCACAATTCATGCATCGACCATCTACAATACATTGGTCTGCGGTCAAACGAATTTTGTGATATCTTAAGGGGACTCTCAATCATGGCCTCTTTCTCCACAAACACACCCCGCTTCATCTTCATGCCTTTGCTGATGCTGATTGGGCAGGAAACTTTGATGATAGAACGTCCACGTCTGGGTATATTATCTTTCTTGGAATTAATCCAATCAGTTGAAGTTTTAAGAAACAAAAGACAATTGCCCGATCCACAACTGAAGCTGAATACCATGCCATCGCCACAGCTACTACTGAAATAAATTGGATCACAAATCTGCTCAAGGAACTCAACGTCAACTCTAACTTTCCTTCTATAATATACTGCGATAATGTTAGAGCTACCTATTTATGTGTCAATCCAATATTTCACTCACGCATGAAGCACATTGCTATTGACTTCCACTTCGTACGAGATCAAGTTGTCAGACATCAACTACGTGTTTCTCACGTACATATAGCGGATCAACTAGCAGACTCACTCACGAAGCCTCTCGTTCGTAAATTATTTTTATTACATTGGTCCAAGATCAGTGTCCTTGACAGGAGCACGATCTTGCGGGGGCATGATAACAAATAGGATTTCCTTAACTGCATGAGGAAATCTTGGTGGATAGTTGAGGAAAATCTTCTCTTTTTTTTCTTTTCTTATGTATATAAATAAGATTCTATTAAGCCATATTAAATGTACTATTGTTTTTACAATTCAATTCAACAGTTAGATCCTTCGCGTAGAAAGCCCTCCATGCCCGGCATGTTCCTTATCGACTCGTAGAGATCAGCATCGTCGGTGGCAATGTAACCCACCATGTAACGCAACCATCAGGTGATCAAGGTGTGTAGTGTATCGTAGTACGTTCCTGGAAACGGGAGCTCCCCAGTTCGGAGCAGCTCCGGGATGCACAAGTAGGACCGAATGCTGCAGGCGCTGACCGTGCGGAAGAACATGGCGGGGACTCCCACCTCTCTCGCGACGTCGGCCGCGAAGGTCATGAACCGATCTGCAATCACGCACATCAGGGCCGGCCATCCTCCGTGACCGTCGCCACCTCGGCGCAGGGGATCCTTGTAAGGGCCGGCCGACCGCGTTCGCAGCGACGCCATCAGATCTAGCACGGATCGGCGGCGCTCATCCTCGAATCTGTCTGGGATCGAGCTGAAACGGAATCAGCGTCTCCAGACCATGTCGCCGCCCGTAGGCGACAGAGTGGCGAGCCATCAGGTGGTGGTTGTGTCGGTGTTGATGAAGGTGCCGTCAAGGCTGGCCAGCGAGAGTAGCTCGGCCAGCTTCAGCATGGAGTTGACACGGCCCTGCACCGGGAACGGGAACATCAGTGCGTGATCCGCCATGCTCCCCTTGTCAGCCCCTCCCTGCTGAATTAGATGCAATAAGTCCTCCTTCCATTTCCTCTATGCATAGATGTATAGCTAACAATCAAAATCAAAATGGACCTCTCAATTGCAACAGTGTTATGGTGGCAGCATTTGCACAATAATTCTGGTTGGTGGATCACATCAGATGAGACACAGAGGTAATCAGACCACATCTGACAGCATCACCCAATTAACAAAGACAGCCCAAACAATAACAGCTAAGAGACATATATAGAAAAAGTAATAATAAAATTTTTAATTACCTCTTTGCATCAAATTTCTACTGTCCACCACGATTACATGAATCAACAACATAATATACGAACAACGCGAACAAAAAAGGGACGACGAAGGCAGCGAATGACATACCTGATGATTGATCCCGTGGCCTAAACCGTGAATATGGCCAGGTCTTTATCTCGAATTGGATGGTAGATTGCGACCATCATCCGCGGAACCCAACAAGTGTCGGCACTCATCCACTGGCTGATGCAGGCGGGCCCGACGATATCAACCAATCCGAGCTGGCTGTTCCAACATTCCCCGGTGCGCCACTTGCACCGTAAGGCAAAACATTCCAATAAATTCTGACATTGACGTATCTTTGATCGCTGCAGGAACAAAACTGACACCACAAGTACATGGAGGAGAGTAGACGGGAGTCGAGGTGTTCACGGGTGAAACTCCGCCCCGCCCTTGTCCTCTTCCTCGACCCCTCGCGCCAAGCCATCGTTTACCAATCAGTGGCAGTACGAACGAATCCTTTTCCCGATCGCTTGCTCGATGGAGAACGGCGATTCTTCTCCCCCACCAACTGACCGCGTCTTCTGTTCGTGCGCACAGTGAGCTCCTCTTCTTTTCTCAGGTCCCCTCAGCTACTCTGGGCTTGTGTTGTTTGCGGATTGCCTATTGCGCAGCCGAGGAAGGCAGAATCACGGCTCCCTTTTTGTTATTTCCTCGTTGTCCGGCCATTCTTCCATGGTGCGTCTGTTATATCAGTTCTTTCTTGTTCCTTGCATCTTCTTTATGCGTTGCACAAATATTTCCATGTTCTTGCTTTACATCAAAAACCCCAGTCGACGTTGCTGGCAATTAATGGATGCATTTATCCAAGCTTTTTTCCATTTGGCGGGCATCACGACGCAAGCTTATCCCTGTGTTTCCCAGAGTAACTAGGAACTCCAACTTGCAAGATGGGAAGCAAAAGCCACATGGAGGGAGGCGATAGCATTCATGCAAAGGCTTCGAAAGTTGGAGTTCTTGACTGGGGATTGCTCGAGAGATGGAAGTACCATCGGAAATGCGTGGCTCGTGGGGGAACCAAAAGATCTAATTCTGTCAACAACAGATCCCCAGTGCTGCATATTTTTGGGTCGTCTACCCAGTGTACTGGAAGCACATGCAGAGCTCTTTCTAAACAAGAAGAATTTGCTTCTGTGGCTTACAAAACGAAAGAGATTGTTGTATCTCGACATCTCACAAGCTTTAATGATGCAGATAGTGCAGATATGAAGTCCATGTGCACTGATGTGTGCTTCCATATGGACTCTGGAACTTTACATCCACCTTCCAGCATCATTAATGGTCAAACCTCAGCTCCTGGAGCAAAAGCCACGGAGACTCAAGCCCGTCGACCAGGAAATGCGGAGAAGCTCCAAGGCAATCTTCATGATCTAGATTTCATGGGCAATTGGCAGCAGCTATGTCATGATAATAATAATTTGTGGGATCATCTTCAAGCCAGTGCTCAGATCAGACGCAATAGTTTTGAGTCATATTTCGATGATGCCAAAAGCTCGTCACTTTGCCATCTTGACAACGCCAAGGACATCAAGGGATCTCCCCATATTGATACACTCAATACTTTTCGACCAGAAACTGAAATCTCTACTAAGAAATCAATCGAGAAGGGAAAAGAATCGTCCAATCATCAGTCATGTGTCAGGCCAACATGGATGATTCGAAGTGCTAGCTTAAGGGATGGTTCCTCTGCACCAGTACTGGTGAGACCATTTGATGGCAGTAAGGAAGCGTCAAGTAGGCGTAGTCCACTGAGGAGGATGTTTGACACTTTGCTGAAGCCAAAGAACCTAAGTGAGAAGGGTGGAAATCTGACATATGAAGAACCTGATAAAACCAGACACGCTCTTCTCCAACTTGCTTGGGAAAATGGGCAGCCTATGTTTGTGTTCTCATCCACATACAGTGATGTTCTTGCAGCAGTGTTGACACAGCAAAGCGAAACAGAGAAGGATGATTTGGAATGCATTTACACAATACACTGCATTCAACAACGTGAGAAGAAATCAGGAGCTTGGATTGGATTGGGAAGGAAGAGCAGGAAGCATCAGCTGGTATCTGATGCCATTGGCAGGATGAACGTTTTCAGATCAAGAAACTATGATGCCAAAAGTCATCATGTCACAAGAGAGTTTGTGTTGCTTGGTGCTGAACCAACACCACCATTTCATGGACCTGTTGATTTCTCATTGAACAGCCAGCTGGCTGCCATTGTTGTCAATGTTCCAGAAGAAATGGCAGAAGATAATACAGTAATTGTCCTTCCTGGTGGAAATCATGGCTCTTCGACTGATGGCAAACCGCCATCTTTGATCGAGAGATGGAGATCAGGAGGAGCATGCGACTGCGGAGGTTGGGATGAGGGTTGCAGGCTGACTGTTCTAAGCAGAAACTTCCTTCAGGTATCCTTTAATTCCTTTCTTGCATCAAAGCAGCTCATCCTTGTCTAACGGGACTATATATGATGTCTCAGGGAGGAGGATCGCGGGCAAATGGACATGTCTTCCGAATGGTTTCTTTGAAGGAGGGACTGTATAGAGTTGAGTTTGGGACGTTCATCGCTTGGCTTCAGGCTTTCGCAATAGGTTTAGCGATCATTCACGGAAAGAAACCCACCAATAACTCCGGCGAGCCAAAATGGTTGCTGGAACGAACGGTCAAGCGTCGTCACGCCGGGAAGACTGAAGCAATAATCCAAGGCGCGTCTCCTACGAGCTATGTACCGTACTGTCCACCTCTTTCGCCTGTTGGAAGAGCTTAGCTGCATCTGCAACATTACCAGAGCATGTTTGCCCTTGTCCTGTGATCCTATCTCGCATGGATTTGACGCTTGCTAATATGTGATGGAATTCATCTCCATCCAGGAATCATCGAAGCTTACCGCTGTTGTACATGGAGGTTGGAGAGTAGTCATATGTGTATATAGATGCATGAACAGATTGATATATGAGAAGAAATGAAGTTTTCTTTTTATCCAACTGCTGTTTCTGCTTCGTTTGTAATTTTTTCTTTGCGGAAAAGAGAAACCGTTAAAGACACGAAGAGAGGCACCAATTACAACAACTTAACACAGAAATCTATTAGGGGAAAACATATTAAAATCAAAAGTATAGAGGGTATGATTTATGTGGTTGAATAATTTTTGACTATATATATATATAGTAAAAAATTATATATATTTGAGATCTGATTCGTTTCATCTCCCAAGGCAAACAAGAAAACCATTACCTGTCAAGTATTCCGTGTCATCGATGCATCAATATCAGTAGCCGCCTCCGCCGCCCAAGCGTGTTCCTTGGTCATGGAGTTGATCTTCTTTTGACCAAAAAACATACTAACCACAGCCATGTCATTGAATTCTTCGAGGAGCCAAGGGTCAAATGTTTGGATCTCCCAAGTCAAATATATTGGGAAGAACGAAACTGGCACCGCAGATTTCCAATGCGCCTTTCGTGAATTGCGATTCCTTCACCAAAATAGCCAACCCAACCACGAGCTCTGCGCTGAGACAATGCCCAGGGCTACCGCCACCACCACCTTCTTCGAGGGCCAATGTGGATGCTGTCTGACTCACACCACCTACTTCCTTGGGGAAGCCCTCTGCTCGTCTTTCTTAGGCATCGGATCCTTGTGGGATATGTTGACCATTCAACGCCGCAGACTGCGGAGGGGGGCGGGCGGTCAACGGGCACATCAGAACTCGCCCTCGGTGGCGGTCGGCAGCGCAGCAGAGCGCAGCCTCCTCGAGTGAGTCACTGACATCTGCCGTCAGAAGTAAGCAAGCAGGCGGTCGCCCAGAGTTCGTGGGAGGCCGAATGGACCGGCCATGCCCGTCGGAAGCGGCCACGCCCCGCTTCCGTAGCCGCCGCTGCCGCCTCCGTATCTCCAACGCCCAAAGCCATTCCCTCTCACACACCCAAAAGGAATACAAATCCAAACCTGCACTCAGGCCTCAATTTAACCTATGAAATTCTAGGGAATAAAGTGTTGAATGTGGCTAGTCGTTCTGATTTCCAGCGATGCAACGAGTCGAGTCGCAGTGCGTGGGACGAGGTGACAACGAATCTGATCTGGATGCTGCTCACGCCTCACACATTAGGTGGGGCCACGCTGGTACCCATCGTTCGTTTCATGTGCACCTGCAGTCGTTTCATTCGGAGTCGTGATTTGCTTAACAGTTAGTTCGATTTAAAAGATAAAGAAGCCGCTTACAATCTTTTGGATTCAAAATGAAATAAATAAATAATTAAATAAATAAAAAGGAGATGCGGGAGGGACGGAAGTGGAGGCCGCAGTTATGTTCTTGGCCGTGCGAGACGTTCCCTCTTCTCGCCCTTCTTCTTTACCTCCCTTCCTCATCTCCAACTCGTCCCTTGTTTGGGTTCGGGTCTCCCTGTCGTCCCCTTAATGTTCTTCCCCTTCTTCTCCTTCGATCGGCCGCCGCCGCCTGAAACAAGTAACGAACCTTCGAGCCGTAGGCGGAGGTCCGCGTGAAGACCGCGTTGCCTAACAAAAGAAGGGGAGGAGGGGAGAGGGGAAGAGGCCCACGAAACCCGACTGTCTCACTCACTGACGTCCGCAATCTCATCCCTATTCTGCTTTTTGTTGCCAACAACAAAGTCGTAGGTCTCTCTAATTGTGCATGCGTGCGTAACCAGGTATGTTTTTTTGTTGTGGAAAATGAGATGAAAGGGTGATTTGTTTTCGTTCGTTTCAAGGGTTTTCTGGTGTTAGATTGAATTCACGATCGGAGCTCTGGGCAATCGCCAGCCAGGCTTTGCTCTCTGATCGGTGGAAGAAGGCCGACGCACGGTGGGGTTTCGATTTCTGGAAGAAGAAGAGGGGTCATGCGGAGAACGAAGCAGGTCGGTTGCTGAAAGAGTATGGGAGTGGTTGGACCTCCGGTTTCCAGTCATGACGGTCTACATTGCTCGCGAGGCTTCCAAGGTCCCCCTATTCCGTCACTTTTTCCTCTCTTCTTTTTCTTGTTCTTCGTCTCTTTCTTCAGAACATCTCTTAGAGTTCTTCTCCATTTGTATTATGGATTTCTGTCTGCAGCTATGGAGGAAGGTTTGCGTGGAGACATCTGTGGAGCTTCAACTTCTTGCGGAGAAATGGAAGCTTCTGCTCACAGGACTCATGTTTCAGGTGTTCATTTGTCCCCCTTCTTCAATTACCGCAAATGGATCTCTGAACAACTGCTTTAATGGAATTTCTTTGGAATTCAGATTGAGTTCTTGATTTTTTTTTTTTTTTACTGGACATTCTTTCTGAGAGTTTCCTTAATTAGGCATTTCTTTTGTGTTGGTGTTGAATAGGAATCTGTTCTGGTGTCTTGGTACGCGTAAAACATTTGTCATCGCATATTATGCTTAGCTGTTTCTTGATCAGTCCTTTTGGCAAGCTGAGTGCTATAATAGATGTATCTTTTCACAAGAAAAACTTGAGATGAATTTCTTGCACTTCTAATTTTATCATATTTTGAAGTGCAGTATTTCGCAAACTTATGGTGGCCTGAAAATGTCTGGGTTGCTTTCTCTCAGACTTTTGCTTTGTCAATTATTTTAGAAACCTTGTCATTAATCAACTTTCATTTTCGATATCTCTACCATTGGTGATCTTAGAGTTCTATGGGGGTCTAATTGACAGACTAGAATGACCTTGGAATAGCTACATTGACATTTAACCAGGTCAACAATTACTTCTGTTGCTTCAGAACTTTAGAGTTATAACTTCATATTCTCTGATTCTTTAGTTAGATCCTTCATCCAATTGGTCTTTTTATCATTTGGATTTTGGATGCTTTAGGTTACTTATATGATGATCGTGAGGGGATCATCCATTCACTCTTTTATGACTGTAGGACTAAAGTTGCAATCATAGTTTACTTGAGTTGGAGTATTTGGTATATCAATTCACTAGCATGTCATACTTGAGTAATATGTTCCATTTCATTATAGATATAGCCTTCATAATGTTGTTTTTGATAAAATGTTTCTTTGAATATGCATGACAATTAGCTGTTGGAGGTGTTCGCCAATTTGATTTCTGCTGTAGAATAATGTCTCCTACATGGAAAAAGTGCATGCAAATTGCAGCAGCATTTACAACAATTGGCTTGTCCCTATGGATGCTATTTTTTTCTAAGCGATTTTCTTGAATTTTGAATCAAACTGGAAGTTATTTACATGTCTACAAATTCAATGAAAGATATATATTGATAAAAATCCTTTTGTTCCATAACAGTCTTTTCTATTGTCATTTTGTTGTTTCTTTTATAGCCTAATGGTTGCATTTCATCTAGACCTGTCAGATTGTTTTCTTGATGGTCTGTAAATGTTACAAGAGATATTTCTTGCAGTTAGCTTTTTTTCTTGATTATCTTACTGCTGTTTTGCTTAAAATCTTGTGTGTTTGTTTATCTGTGTTTTTGATGGTCATTACACGGGGTTGGTATGTGACTGACTCCTCGATATGGATTAGGCTGGTGAATCATTCGATGACTATTGTTTTTCTTTTTGTAGTATATACATGGGTTGGCTGCACGAGGAGTTCATTATCTACATCGACCTGGACCAACGCTTCAAGATCTTGGGTATATGATTCTTCCGGTATGTCCTAGTGCTGTGCTTAATTAAGTACAATTCTGCACAAAATGAATGAAGTGACATCATAGTTGTACTGATGCTTTTGTATTTTTAGGAACTTGGAAGAGAAAGAGGCTACATCAGTGAGAGTCTATTCACCTTTGTGTTTTTGTCCTTTGTACTGGTATCCCATTGTCCTTTTATTTATTAATGTGTTCTCTTATAAGTTTCTACACCCACAGTTCTGTTGGAAAATGGGAAAAGAACTATACTTACAAGGTACATTTATTTTTTGAAAGAAATGCAAAAAATTGCAAAAACTCTAATATGAAATATGTTGAGAACTAATGTCAAAAGATTTCTTCATCACAGAGACAATTCAGTGTCATTTTAGTTGACTGTCCTGTCCTCTTTATGTTACTGTGTGTTCACTTCTATTGTTTCTTCTCGTCATGCAAACTTTTTTAATTATTCTGTTGATCTTGGTTTTTATCTTTGTGTTGTTCCTCTTCATGTTAGTCAGCTCGCATTTATTATATAAGCATGATGTCTAAAGGCATCACCATTGCATGTGGTATACGTTGCAACCATTTCTTTTCTCATGTGAATCTCACTCTTTGATATCTCTTCCTGTCTTCCACTTCTTTTTATGTGTGCACACATTTTTATGCACACAAATATATGATCAGGTGCCTTCTCAAGGGGTCTTTCTTTTTAAGCTTGTACATTATACTGCATACCTTCATTGCCATGATAGGCACTATATATTTATTTAGTTGTTGATGATTATGCCCTGTTATTGTTATTATTGCAGTGGACATTTCATCCCTTTGTTTATCATAGCAAGCGCTTCTACACTGTTCTGCTCTGGCGGAGAATTTTGGCATTTCTAGTTGTAAGACTGTTTATTTGTTGTTTCCCTTCTCCTTGGTCGTTCTGTTATTTAATGCTTTATAATTGTAAGTTTGATATTTGCTCTCTCCTTGGCCATTCTGTATCTTATGTTAAATGGTTTTTCAGGCTTCTCAATTGTTGCGGATCATTACATTCTACTCTACTCAACTTCCTGGTCCTAACTATCACTGCCATGAGGTATTATCTGCATGAAACGGCTTCAGTTATTAGAATCGTTTTGCCACTAAAATAGTTTTCTAGTCTATAAACATCACTGATCATTTATTTTTTCCATTTAATTTAGGGCTCGAAGCTTGCCAGACTGCCCCCACCAGAGAGCATAACTGAAGTGCTTCTAATTAACTGTGTGATCCTCTCACTGATATTTATCCTGGCAGTCAAATTTCCTTTTTAGTATATAATTTTGCTTCTGTTGCTTGCAGTTCCTCATGGAGTCATATATGGTTGTGGTGATCTGATATTTTCATCCCATATGATATTCACACTGGTTTTCGTGCTTACGTACCATAAATATGGCTCTAAAAGGTTCACCCTTGGCATTTAATTATGCTCATGGACTTGATGTTTTTAGAAAAGCAACTATGCAACTTTCACTTGTTTTATAAAAGTCTAATTAATTTGAAGCACTTTTGCAGGTTCGTTAAGCTTCTCGCTTGGGTTATTGCTATTATTCAGAGTCTTCTTATAGTAGCTTCCCGCAAGCATTACACAGTAGATGTAGTAGTTGCATGGTGTGGTGTTTTCCTTTCAAATTAGTATTATAGTTTTTATAGTATTATAGTAGGACAACTGGCTTATATTTTGACTTTTATGCTTGCAGGTATACTGTAAATTTGATGGTATTCTTCATTGACAAGAAACTACCAGGTCTCCTTTTTTAGTTCAATGACTATATATCATATTCAATATTGCTTCATAATAAAGATTTGATTGCATGAAAATTTTTAATATTGTTTGTGACAGAAATGCCCGATCGTTCTACTGGATCTCAACCAATGCTACCATTAAACATTAAGGAGAAAGATGGAAAACCCAGAGAAGAGAATCTCAAGTTATCGAATGGAAATTCAGCGGATACTGCTGATTGGGTATGACACTTGACTAATGTATTGCTTTCCTAACTGACCATCTTTTAGTTCTAGCATGTAATGAACTCAACTGATAGTATCATATGCCACTTTATTAGCAAAGCCTGTGACAATTAGGTGACATAGACCAGATCTACTTGATTTGTTTCAGAAAGTAGATAGATATGAAATGCTAATAAATAGAATGAAGTTGGAAAACTGTGCTCTTGTTGCCATAATAATTAGTACTAGAATTCTAGAACTAGTGACATGGAATCAGTTTATGTAGAGTAAACATTATATTAATTCTGTTCAAGCACTGAATGCACACTACAGCATAGACAAGTTTAATGTGTTTAATATTCCTAGGAAGTTATATGCCGCTGCCTATGCCTTTCTTTTCTTGGTTTCCTATAATGACTGAACGATATAGATCACATGGTCTAAAGATTAATCAATTATGACTTTAGAACAGCCTGTTTATCTGCCGAACATGTCTTCTTTTACATGAATATCATATGATTATTTCCCCATTTTTTACTCCAATGTTCTTGTTAATTAGTGCAAACTTTGGTCGTTTCCAAACAGAGACAGAGGATGCAAGTGAATGGGACACATGGAGATGATGGGAACCATATCCGTTCTGAATCTGCAGCGAATGGGGTAAATAGATGATTGTTTTCCTGGATGTTCCGCAGAAGGGATACCAAAATGGATGGTGCCTCTACTCTCTTTGAATTAAAGGCACTACCGGGAAGTGCTTCATCATGGTCTCGTTGCCGTGTGTTGACTGAATGGGCGTGGATGGTTATATTTGTGTAAGAAACTGAAATTTATCTTGGGGACAACAACCATTTTGCTCCTTGAATCATCACATGCCCATATGTATCATTTTCTTCAACGATTCTTTACCATGCAGCAAAAAGGTATCTTTATCTCTGCTGATTGAATTTTTTAGTGTGTGGGTTTATTATCTCCCTGATTTTTGATTGAGAATCTTTTGTTATTCTCCTCGTTATTAAGCTTCAGGCAATAGAAACCAAAGAATATATATATATATATATATATATATATATATATATATATATATATATATATATATATATATATATATATATATATATATATATATATATATATATATATATAAGTAACAAGATGATAATAACAAGTATAGCTGTGTAAGAATCATCAAATCCTCAAAAGTTATCGAAGCCTTAAGCCTTCCCTCGTCCAAATTTCGGAGTGACGACCCCAAAGAAAGTTGACCTAAAACTCAAAATTTTAAGATTTTGGATGATATCATATCTGTAGGGGGTCAGATTTATTGGATCTTGTAATTTCTTTCTGAAAAATATTAGAAACAATTCATCAAAGAGGAAAATAGAGACTTGATGAGAAAGACTCTTGCCGAGAATTGAAGAAATCGAGTGTCATATATTAGGTCGAATCGAGTTTAGGTTTTTCTATTATGATCAGCCTGCCCGATTTGACTTGGATTCAATTATAAAGGGGAAAAAAAAAGTCAACCTGCATGAAACATGAGAAATAATACATCATCATAGTGGATTAACAATCCACCCATATCGAAACGACGTTATTATATATGGATCATGTATCATCAATTATCATGTCTCTTATAACGATCTGCCAATAGAAGAGCAATGGAACTCATTCACCGGAAGCAGGAAGAGATAAACAAACGTATAAGTAAGAAAAATGAATTATGGTTTCATTTTATTTCATGAATGAAAGAAAGTATATGAGGCTACAAATCCTATATAATCATATCACCGAAAAATAGCCGATCCACACATTCCCACATGCTGCAACACTTATTATCATCCGAGGATTCCCCTCGAACAGACTTGTACTTGTCATATCCAACAAGTAAAATGGGGAACCCCCAATAAAGGACACTAAATACTCAGTGCGACACAGGAGGGGGAGCCGCAGGGCTAGGTGCTGCTCCAGAGCTGAGAATCTGCGCCATGGAACGCCGAGGATTCACTTGCTGAGCCTCGCACAGATCCGGCAGGAAAACACCTGCAACGTTGTCAAAACATGAGGTTTTTGCTCAAGGAGATGATCGGTGACATGCCATCAGGGTCACGTAGACTTATCGTACCTTCTCCAGCGGCGAGATTGAAGTAGAGGTCGACGATGTTGGGGCAGTTGCGTTTGCACGGTTGAGAGCAGAGCTTCTGGGCGAAGTCGGACTCCATGAGGGAGTCGGAGGAGATGCCGACGGAGTCGCGGCTGACGCCGCAGGCCCGCACGCACTCGTCCGTCTCGATCCAGTCCGACATCCGCTCCACCACCGCCTCCGACGTCCTGCACTGGTACTCGGTGCGCCCACCCTCGTTCTGGGTGCTCTCCAGCAGGCACCGCTTGGACGTGGAGGAGATGGCAAAGGCGCACAGCTCCTGCGGCAGCTCCTCGCAGATCACTCCCGCTGAAAGGAACACCGACGTCGTCAACTCGTTCCTGATCGAAGGAAGCAGACATGGAAGAGACAAATAGAAGGAAGGGGAAGTCATTACCTAAAGCGGACGGCAAGAGGAAGAGGCACTGCAAGAGAAGAAGCGCCACGGCCATCATCGTGGAAGACGCTGGAGAAGACACGGACGAGATGGGGTGGAATGGCCTTTATAAGAAAGAAACCTCCTCAATATTAGAGCCCGGTATTGTAGGTACGTCGGGCGGCTGAGAGAAGAGGATGGGTCGAGCAAAGCACGGTGAGGAGAGAGAGAGAGGAGGCCGAGTCCTCTATATAAAGAGGAAAGAGCGAAGAGTGACATCGGGGCGACGACCGTGTTTCGACTCTCTTTTGGTGTATGACTTCTTTACCAAGCCTGCCTGCCCTTCTTCTTCCTTTCTTCCACGGCATAACGCGTCCACTGTTGGCATTTGCAGAAGTTAAACAGGTAACGTGAAGGCATTGAAGCCTAACGCACATCACGCCATAACGCCTCTACCGGCCTCATCTTTTCTTTGGTCTTGCTTTTTGTTCTCTTTTTTTAACCTTTATTTTCTGATTTGAAAAATATTGTCGAGGTCTAATGCTCTAGAAATGTTGAATATATAACAAGTCCAAAATTTTATGTTCACTCTAGATACCATCAATGGAATCATTGATTTCAAAGCTTATGATTTTTATCTAGAAGTGACCACACGATATATATATATAGTTTTGAAAAGTTCCCTTAATATATATATATATATATCAATTGATGGTGGATTTACCAATAAAGTCTTTATTAGCTTTACTCAGTAATACGTGCAAAAGTATTGGGATGAATAAGAAGTGATTTGGGTGCTCGCCTAGCAATCGATCTATACAATAACTAAGCTCGATATCAATAAATTAATAGGTAGACTATGCCTAAAGGAATATTCTAAGATACGCACAGAATATTATCTTTTGGGTGTATTGGTATCACTGTATTTAGGTAGCTGCCACGTTGTTTGGGTTCATATTAATTATTTATATTTGTCACCGTATTTACGATTGAGAGATGAACTTTCTCATATTATCAGCATAAAAAATTATTCATATTAATTAATTGTGAAAGAGAAGCATTCGGTTATTCTATAGAAGTCATAAAAAAGGTTGCTTTCCAACATACTTTTAGTCTTAAGTCATAAAGACCCTCTTTACATAAATAAATATATAATATTAATTACTATGGTTGATGAAAACATGGAGAGTTAACATTAAAGTGAGACAATCATTGGGAATGTTTACATATAAACCATAAAGAGTTACTAATACCGATTTAACTTAGCAGTCGGGAGGACCAATGTTTTAGCCTTCCTCAGTTTCCAAAGGTGAGAAATCCTAAGAAGGGAAGTTTAAGAAAGTGGAGGAAACTGAAGACTTAATTGGAGGAGAAGTCATAAGTCGTTGGCGTGGAATGCTGTGGCGAAGGACGCAAAATACCAACACACGAAGACTTGGAAGGCGGCTGACCGCGTTGCGTTCACGTTGAGATGTTGACTGCTGGGAAGCTTCGCAAGCGTGAAAGAGACGCCGATGGAAGCTTGCCAATCTTTCCACGTTTGTTTGCGATCCTGCCAACGCTTCCTAATTTCCAAATTCCAAAACACCTACTTCTCTTTTTCCGTCGTTTATGGCTTGCGGATTCCACTCGCACAAAGTTTCTTTCGTCTTCCTAAGTCAATCGTAGATTTTTTTTTTCTCCGTGAAAAATAATTCAAAAATTAGAAGAGTCAAACAACATATTTTGAGATTCATCAATAACTCATTAAATTTAATTTATTTTTTAATATAGAAATATAGTGAGATAACAATCTCACATTTGTAAGAATTAAAAGAGTCGAACGATATATTGGGTGTGATCCAATAACTTGATGAGCTTCAAGTTTTGTAATTAAATTGATATAGAAGTTTGATTTGGAAGGAAGTCATTCATAACCTTTTCATCCTTTCAAATAAGGAGAGCTTTATTTCTTTTGGAAGGACCTGTATATTCCTCCATACCACATAACGAATACGCAAAGCTACTCTTTAGAGAGTCCATATCCACTCGTTAGTGTATGATCAAAACGCCAAATGATATATATATTAACTTTGATTAAATTACTTATAAATCAAATTAATATCAAATTTGTCATGTAAATCAAACTCACGTTTAAACTTTGTGAGAGATCAAACTTGTCTAGTCTCAAAGAAATTATTCCTACGTTCTCATCGTTTCAAATCAGGAGAACCTCATACGTAGTCAATTATACCTCACAGAAGAATGAAAGAGTTGAATCTTCATCAAGAATAGACATTCTTAACTACGACAGGTCACATCACCTGTTGGTATATGGCCATAGATGTAATTGACTACTTCTTCTTGTAGACTTATACATTAAAACATTAAACTTGTTTTACCAGTCCACATCTATATGATCTTCTTCTCATAGGTCAGACCAAATTCCAATGTAAACTTAAAATCATTTAAAAAAAATAAAAAGATTATTCTTTGGACTGTACCTTAGATTTTGGATTAGGATACGTATCCTAGTATAATTTCTTAATATATAAGATTTAACATGTGGGGTCTGTATACCATATTATTTATTATCAGTCCAACATCTATTCATCCATTGTGTCAGACAAGTATATCATGTGATTCAGACAACTTATGTCCGAGTAATGTTAAAAATCTCGGAAAGTTTTCTACTTAGTGCTCATGGTTAATAATAGAGTCTTCTATCAAAAACCTAAGGTATGTTAACTCATTTAGAGCCCTCTGTACCTCTTGAATCTTACACTATCATTCTCCAATTTTATTAACCTAAACGTCGAAGGTGTTTTATCGAGTATATCCTGACTTATATCCTTTGTCCACAGTAGACATAGACCTGAATCAAGATTAGCTCCATGATCCAACACATCAACAATCGTGAAAGGGAAATAAAAGGATAGACAAGAAACAATAACTTTTGTATATGAATAAATACTAACAGGTCGTAACACACAGCAGAATTAAATATAAATCACAATCAAATAAAATACCAAGATTTACGTGGAAAACTCCTTCAACGTGAAGGGTAAAAACCACAGGGCAAACCAGAGAAAATCCACTATAGAAATAATGAATATACAATTCTCGAATATCTTCTCAAAACCCAAGCAACAATCATGAGAATAACTGGGATACAAGGATCACGTCACTGTGCACAATATCCAAAAAACCTCGCTCAAGCAATCACAGAAAAACTCACTGTAGATCTGATCTAACCTGAGATGAGAAACTATTTGGATGAATGAGAACAATTTCTGCGTTTTCCTTGTCTTTTTCCCTTTCTTTTTCTCTTATTTTTCTATCCTTTTCTCCTCTCTTTGAATCCCTAATGTTGTTGCGAAGATACTGCCCTTTGCTGCGATGTTAATCTCTTAATTTCGCAGCCACTATTAGCCCCTATATATAATTAGGTTTTAGGTTAAGTTAGAGTTAACAAGAGGAGGGCTATGGGCTGCTAAAGCTCATATGAGCTGAACTGGGCTCTCAGCCCAACAACCACCCCTTCAGCACATAAGGGAGGCTGTCCCATGACTCCTTAGTGTAAATCCATGCCGACCAACTATCGGCACATCTCTTGTCTCTCTTTTGGTAAAGTTTTTGTCAACATGTCTGCTCCATTATTATCTGTATGAATTTTCTGAAGTTGCAACTGCTTCTCTTCAAGTACATTTCGAATCCAGTGATATATGACATATATATGCTTTGACTTAGAATGAAAAGTTGGGTTCTTATATAAATAGATGGCACTCTAGCTATCACAAAACACCACATAGTTTTCCTGTTTCAGCCCCAATTCTTGTAAGAATTCTTTCATCCATAACATTTCTTTGCAAATCTCTGTAGCAACAATATATTCTGCCTCTGTAGTAGAGAGAGCAATACACCTTTGCAATCTGGATTGCCATGACACAGCTCCCCCTGCAAAAGTAAGTACAAAACCTGATGTGGATTTTCTTGTATCAATATCTCTAGCCGTATCTGCATCTGTGTAACCCGTTAGCATAGGTGGTTCACCTCCAAAGCTTAAATAAACCTTAGAGCTTCCTTTGAGATATCTCAAGATCCACTTCACTGCTGCCCAGTGCTCCTTGCCTGGATTTGCAAGAAATCTGCAAGTAACACCCACTGCATATGCGATGTCCGGCCTCGTACATATCATTGCATACATTAAACTTCCAACTACTGAAGCATAAAGAACCTTTTACATTTTCTCCTTCTCTTCATCACTTGACGGACTCTATTCTGAGCATAACTTGAAGTGATCTGAAAGAGGAGAACCAACTGGTTTTGCATTGCTCATACTGAACCTTTCTAATACCTTCTCGATGTATTTATCCCGTGACAACCAAATCTTCTTATTTTTTCTATCACGAGAAATCTGCATGCCTAGTATTTGCTTTACTGGCCCCATATCCTTCATTGTAAAGGATTCACTCAGTTCTTTCTTCAACCTGTCAATTGTATGTATATCTTTCCCAAGGATAAGCATATCATCAACATAAAGTAAGAGAATAATAAAATCCTCACCAAACCGTTTGATGTACACACAATGATCTGAAACCGTTCTTTTGTATCCATTTTCAATCATAAATGAATCAAACTTTCTGTACCATTGTCTTGGAGCTTGCTTCAATCCATACAAACTCTTTCTTAACTTGCAAACAAAATTTTCTTTACCTTTGACTTTGAAATCTTCTGGTTGCTCCATATAAATTTTCTCCTCGAAATCACCATGAAGGAAAGTTGTCTTCACATCTAACTGCTCCACCTCCAAGTCCTGGCTAGCAGCAATACCTAGAGCAATACAAATAGAAGACATTTTAACAATAGGAGAAAAAATCTCTTCAAAGTCAATATCTTTCTTTTGACTAAAGCCTTTCACAACCAATTTGGCTTTGTACTTTGGTTGAGAACAATATTCTTGAGTCTTCAACCTGAAAACCCACTTGTTCTTCAAGGCCTTCATTCCCTGTAGTAGTTGTACTAAATCATATGTATGATTCTTCTGTAGAGCATCCATCTCTTCCTGCATAGCAACTAGTCACATTTTTTTCTACTCACTTTCAACTGCTTCCTGGTAACTCTCTGGTTCACCTGCATCAGTAAGCATAACATACTCATATGTAGAGTATCTTCTGGAAGACTAACGTTGTCTAGAAGATCTTTTCAATTGAGGTTCTGCGGGAAGCTGCTCCTCAACTTCTTCTTGCTCAACATGTCATGCAGGTAGATTAATATCTAGCTCTACACCATCTTCCAGCACATCTTCCCCATCACCATGATATACTGGAGGAATAACTGGGTCACAATCTGCTAATCCTTCTGCAGAAGTCTTGGCTGGTGCCTTCTTCTTCAAATCCTCAAGGGTTTGATCCTCAAAGAAGACCACATCTCGCTTCTAAACACCTTCGCTTTTACGGATCCCAAAGCTCAGAACCAAATTGATTATGTGAGTAGCCAAGAAAAATACATTCTTTTATCTTACCAACCAGCTTGGACCTTTCATTGTCTGGAATGTGTGCAAATGCACGACAACCAAACACTTTCAAATGCTTATAGGAAACATCTTTCCCTGACCAAACATGCTCTGCAACATCAGCATCTAGGGCTGTACAGGGAGATAAGTTGATCACATCAACTGCAGTCCTCAAAGCCTCATCCCAAAATCTTTTGGGTAGCTTTGCCTGTGAAAGCATACATCTGATCTTTTCCATGATGGTGCGATTCATCCTCTCTGCAATTGCATTATGTTGAGGTGTACCAGGAACTGTCATCTCATGTTGAATGTCATGTGACCTGCAATAATCATCAAACAATCCTGTATACTCACCACCATTATTTGATCTTATGCATTTCAGTTGTCTTTCTGTCTCCCTTTCAACTCTGGCATGAAACTCTTTGAAGACACCAATAACCTAATCCTTGGTCTTCAAAGCATAAGCCCAAACTTTCCTGGAAAAGTCATCTATAAAAGTAACAAAATAAAGTGCACCACTGATGCCAGGAACATTAGTAGAACCATTAGGAGTTTTTATCCTCAAAAGATCACATACATTTGTATAAACACGGTCTAAGGCATGCATTTTTCTAGACAAAGTAGGACTAGCAAATGAAACTCTATGTTGTTTACCAGCCAAACAATCAATACAAGGGTTCAAACGTATACCTCTGAGGTCAGGCAATATCTCTCTCTTAGAAAGAGCTTGCAGTCCCTTCTCGCTCATGTGTCCCAATCGCCTATGCCACAACTCCATGCTGAATTCTTTCTCTGTGGCATTTAATTGTTCACCACAAGCTTTAGCCTGCAACGTGTACAAAGTGTGACATTTCTTTCCATTAGTTATAACAAGAGAACCCTTACTGAGTTTCCATTGCCCTTTGTGAAACCTGTTATCATAGTCTTCATCATCTAATCTTTCAATTGAAATTAGATTTAGCCTCACATCCTTAAATACCAACTTGCATCCAAGGTTGGTCTTTATGTGGATGTCACCCATGCCAATGATGTCTGCTGTGTCATGGTTGCCCATCTTGACAACACCAAAATTTTCAGACCTGTACGTAGCAAAGAACTCTCTCCGTGGTGTAGCATGATAAGAAGCTCCTGTGTTAATTATCCACTCGAGATCCTGACATACACAAGAAAAAATATCATCAGAAGGAGACAAAATCAAATAATCACCAACTAGCTGTGGTATTTTCTTTTGACTATGTAGACTCCACTTCTTTTCCTTTTTTCTTGCTCTTCTTAGGATACTTACATTGATTCTTATAATGTCCTTTCTCACCACAGTTATAGCAAACAATATCTTTCCTTGATCTTGACTTGCTTCTATTTATATATGAACTGCTTCTATCTTTAGACCTTGACCTTCCTCTATTCTCTGAGATAAGTGCCTGTGAATCAATCTAAGATACTGCTGAGTTCTTTCTTCTCAACTCCTCATTCAACAAACTGCTTATTACTTGACTCATGGTAACAATACCATCTGGCGCAGAATTACTGAGGGAAACCACCAGTGTCTCCCAACTTTCTAGCAATGAATTGAGAAGTAACAATGTCTGCAACTCATCATCAAGAGATATTTTCATAGAAGATAACTAGTTAGTAATACTCTGTATTTCATTCAAATGCTCAGCAATAGAAGCACCCTCTTTATATTTCAGGTTCATAAGTTTTCTGATCAAAAAAGCTTTGTTGCCAACTGTTTTTCTTTCATAGAGACCTACTAACTTTTTTCCAAAGAGAATATGCATAACTTTCAATAGAAACATGGTGAAAGACACTATCATCGAGCCACTGTCGAATGAATCCAACCGTTTTTCGATCTAATCTCTTCCTTTGATCATCTGTCATAGTTATGGGTTTTTCACTATCCCCTTGCAAAGGTCCATACAAATCTTTACAATATAAGAGATCTTCCATTCTTGGTTTTCATATCATCCAATTGTTTTCATTCAAACTAATCATGCGAGAAACATTACCAGCCTCCATGTTCAAATACAAAAATTAAATCACCAAAACCTTGCTTTGATACCAGTTGATGGGGAAATAAAAGGATAGGCAACAAACAATAACTTTTGTATATGAACAAATACTAGAAACCGTAACACCTGTGAATTCAGAAATCACAATAAAATAGAACACCAAGATTTACGTGGAAAACCTCTTCAACGTGAAGGGTAAAAACCACGGGGCAAACTAGAGAAAATCCACTATAGAAATAATGAATGTACAATTCTCGAATCTCTTGCCTAAAACCCAAGCAACAATCACAAGAGAATAACTGGGATACAAGGATCACGTCACTGTGCACAATATCCAAAAACCTCGCTCAAGCAATCACAGAAAAACTCACTGTAGATCTGATCTAACCTGAGATGAGAAACTATTTGGATGAATGAGAACAATTTCTACGTTTTCCTTGTCTTCTTCTCTTTCTTTTTCTCTTGTTTTTCTGTCCTTTTCTCCTCTCTTTGAATCCCTAATGTTGCTGTGAAGATACTGCCCTTTGCTGCGATGTTAATCTCTTAATTTCGTAGCCACCATTAGCCCCTATATATAATTAGATTTTAGGTTAAGTTATGATTAACAAGATGAGGGTTATGGACTGCTAAAGTCCATATGAACTGAACTGGGCTCTCAGCCCAACAAATCCCTTGACAATATCCATTGGCTGTGAGCCATTCAAATGACCGTATATGAAATCATTGTGATGTCTGCTAAATCTCTCAACTAACGCTAATCCAAACTATGATCTTTTCCGCAATTGATTTCATCAACATCTCTTGATATGCGATAGAGCAAGTTAAATATCTGAGTTATCGTCATCAGTAGTCTTTGCACGAGCGCATATGCGCTATCAACATGATGGAAATGATTGAAATCTGGCAATTCCATCCCGAGCATATAAAATCACACAATGAGCATTAAATCGAGGTTCTACTTTGACTCTATGATTCAGCGTGATTTCTGGTTTATGGATATGATAATATTTTTCACTCGACTCTTTCTACTCACATAAAGATCTCAAAAATGTTGTTGGCTTAAGCAACCATATGATTTTTACACGTGGCTCAGAAATGTGCCTTTCAAGTTAGACTAACATAGAATGCAACACCAATGTAGTTTAAAAGTAGTTTGTGTTTCTAAATTCATGAGTTATTCTAAATATATATCATCGGACACTTTCAATTCTTAATCTTGTGAGGTTATTTTTTAGTTTTTTTAATCTTTTATCTCATGCATGACTTCCCCCAAAACTATAAGATTTCAGCACCAACATAACTCAAAAGATCAAGTTGTTAAGGTTATACATCACACTCAATATATTATTCGACTCTTTTAATTCTTCATTAATTCTTAGTCCCATGAGATTATTCTTTTATATTTTTTAATAAAAAAAATACCATAAACGATTCATAGAACGCAGCATTTTCCTGTTAAAACTTGCATTGAGATTCAACGAAGGGGGTCAAATTACCTGATTCATCAACGATAAAACATGGAAGATATGGCTTCAAAGTTTGCAGTACAGTTCGTGAATTCTCCTATGACATGAGGGTAATTTCCCGTTGCAGGGAACGTATGGACAGCTCGGGGAAGAAAGGAAGGAGTAGAATGCACAATGGAGTAAGGAGAATAATTTTCCTGTGTATCAGTTGGTGGTTCTTCGACATTTCCTTGTGGAGAAGAGGTGGTGGCGAAGAAAAGCTCGCGCTCTCTTTTTCTCTTCTCCTTTTTTTTTTTTTTTTTCTTGTATGGAGTATGAGCTTATCGTAAAGAGAGGCATATATTGATATTGCACAAGTAACATGAGAATCGCGTACGAGATAAAAATTGATAAATGATGCATCATACGTGTCGCGTCATTTGAGTTTGGAGTAGGAATGAATGACAACGAGTGGAACTACGAAGAGAGAAGCAAGAATAACTAATCTCTTATATCGCTGAGAGTCGAGGATGACATGGTTTATTATTGCCATATGTGTGATGGAAGGGCTCGATGTTACACATCTTGTCTTGGCTTTGGAGAATGTTGTGACTTAGGATGGTAAAAACACAGATAAATATTATACGAGCATTGTTGGTCGAGATAATCACGCCTCATCATGTAAGTGTGTGTTGGATGTTCATTCCTCATGTATTTCTTTTAATCTTGTCCATCGTATTAAGCAACGTGCAAAATGCTTTCATCTGGATTCGAATTGTGCAACACTCACTATCACACCCTAGATTTATTGAAAATATATTATTATTTTAAAATTTATAATTTATAAAAAAACTTTTGTTGAATTTAAAATTCTTATCTTTATAACACTAAATATTTTTAACTAAAATATTTTAATCATTTCTTAGTATGGCCACAAGCCAGGACAATCTCTTACACCCAAGCATGATTTCTACTATAAATTAATAGATTATTTTGAAACAAAAGATAAAAATTTTATCAATAACCATGATGATAGGAACTTTCAAAAAAAAATTATAAAAATAATATTTAATATTCATAAAATATATTAACAATTTAATATAAAATAATAATATATTAGTTCATTATGAAATTTACATATCAAATCAATAATGATAATTCTTATACAGTAAATATAATCATGCATCAGTCTCATACATCACATCTCGATGACATACACAATAGTTAAATAATAATAGTATGCATCACATACCTAATGGTGTACTCTCTCAATAACAAATGAAGAGATATACTTTATGGAATGCATTATATATTTTTCCAAGAGCAAATGAAAAAAACTCATATCACTCCCAAGAATTAATGGAGTGGTGTCCCTCACATGCGTAAGTGAGGACACATCTTCCCAATAGCAAATGAAGGAATCGTTTAACTATTACAATTGATAACTCGCTATTTCCCGAAAGGAATTATCTTATCTACCCATGATTAAGATATATAATCATCTATGATAATTCATTTATATTTATTCATTCATTCAAAAATAATAATATGATAAAATATTGTAAGAGATCATACTTAGTTTATACCCTACTAGAATATGTCCATTGATGGCTCTGTAATATATGTATGACCTACAAGCCCAATTGATGAGTCAAACTGAATTCAATTAGGACCTAATTGAATTGATTTATACTCCTTATTAAGCTAGTCTAAAATTATTCTAAACTAATCTAATTTAAATTTAATTGATTATAATTGGATCAAATGGACTTGAATTGGTTAAATTAGTTAGGAATGACTCCGAATTAACTAATGACTCCGAATTAACTTGAACCATGTTCAATCAACTAATAAGCTTGAATAGGCTGCATAGTATTAGTCTAAACTAGATCGATCCTACCTAAGACTCAAATAAATATATGTGTAGGTTGGGCTAGACAGAGGAATGCTGACGTGTCTAGCCCCATGGATTGAGTCGAGCCTTACCATTAAAGTAGTTTATATTTAGCACGCAGGTTGGATCGTGCTTGATTACATATGTTGAATTGCCCCTAACTACATGAGTTAGATTATGTCTGGTTACATGGGTTTAATTGTACATGGCTACAAGAGTTAGGTTATGTCTCACGACTGAATCATGCTTAGTCATATGGGCTGAGTCAACTTGGTTTGACAAAGCAACTTGACTCATGTCACACCCAAGTTTAACGCTTAATTTTTTTAAAATACTTTAATTTGTCACAAAATAACATTTAAATCCGAACAAATTAGTAGAATAAGTATTTCATTAAAACATACTTCTAAATAATTAAATTTTAAAAATATATAATTTTCATGAATTAAATAATATAATAAATCCGTGATCCCAAATTTAAAGCAGATGAAATTTTAGAAATTCACATATAATTGTTTGACATGTTAAATAAATTAGAATGGCTATTTTGACATAGATTTTATAAAATACATCAACATAGGATTCAAGCTTAAAATAACATTACTATTCATGCATCATCATCATTAAATAAAAAAATATTTTAATATTAAAGTTAAATGATCATTATTTATTAATTATAAAATTTTAAAATTAAAATATTATTATGTATCATAAATTTATAACAAATTTAATACTACAAATCTCATAGCATAAATTAAAACTTTAGAAGAAAAATGTATAAGATTGAGGATCCTCAATCCTTCGCTCAATGCGAAGGAGCATGGAAGAAGATGAACTCTTCTCCAAATCTAAGTACTAGTTTAATTTTTATATTTAATTTATTTTTACACATGAAGATTGAATTATAATATTTATTTTTTATAGTTCACATATAAAAATAAAATTTAAAATATTTATTTTTTAAAAGTCACATGATTGACTAAATTTTTAACTTGCCCATACGATTAAGGAAGTCATTTTAATTATTTTTTTAATCATGTTACATAAACATAGAAATAAATAATTTAATTAAAGCAAAACATTAATTTTGATAATTTGATTGATGGGAAAAATCTTTAAAATTATTATACTGATCGCTAGAATGTCTCAACATAGACGTGATGCTGTCTTATTTATGTGGCGTGAACATATTAACATCCGACCCGTTTCCGAACCCGCTCGGGTCGGATGCATTTGGGTTGGATCGCATTGTTCGTAAATTTTAGCAAATTGAAGGGCATCATCGTCATTGAGGCGTTCTCTACCCTTTCTTTGCTTCACGATCCGGCGCGGCAGCGGTGACGCGATCTCATCAAGTGCCATCGTCTAATCAGCCACCGTAACTCTCTCTCTCTCTCTCTCTGGATTTCTCGTTGGGTTTCGCGGAAGCGAAGACGACGACGACGACGGGGGAGAAGAAAGGCGAAGCAAAAGAAGAAAGAAGTGGAGATGTCGGTGCAGGAGTATCTTGACAAGCACTTGCTCTCTCGGAAGATCGAGGACGCCGTCAATGCCGCCGTCAGGGCCAAGGCCTCCGACCCCGTCCTCTTCATCGTACCTATTTCCCTCACCACCTCCCCATATCCACTTCTTGGGTTTATTTTGTCGTTTGATTTCATCGTCGCCTTTGTTCGTTCTGCAGTCCAATCACATGCGGAAGGCCGTCCCTCCCGTCATCACCAAGATCAAAGCGCGGCAAATCTTGGACAGCCGAGGGATCCCCACCGTGGAAGTCGACCTCTACACCAACAAGGGCATGTATCGCGCTTCGGTTCCCAGCGGTGCCTCCGCTGGAATGTGCGTGGACCGTCTTCCTCCTCCTTTATGATCCAATCATGCTCCCAAATCTTTTAATGCTCATTAGTTTCTTTCTTGGGTGATCGCCACCGTTCTTGCGAGGTTGTTGAATCGCATCGATTCAATCCATCTCTTGGGGCTTTCTGTGTGAACGATTTCTGGAAACCTAGATGCATTTTAATCAACAAATCTTTTGCATAAAAATAGTAATGCGGCAGTCGATTCTGATGCAGAATTTTCTATCAGAAGCAACCGAATGTGATTCTTGGCCCTTATCCAATCCAGTTAGAAGGTTTAGCCCAAAAAATGATCACAATAGGCTTCCACAAATGTGATCATCATTGAATATGTGAGATTCCTAATGAAGGACTGCAAGAACTGACGCTGAGAAATCACATACAAAATCACTTGTTTTTTATTTATATCCTAATTTTGGAGGATCCTGCTATTCTCAAAGATTCAGTTAGCACCTTGCAGTTTGAATATTTTCTATTCTAGATATTCATTTCTTAGTACTAGAAATATGGTCATTGCCATATTAACACGGACTTGGCTGATTTCGTGTGGTACCTTTGTGTGTCCGTCCGCAAAGGTAAACCTTCCCGAAACTTCCTATGGTCTCTTAGGATCTACAAAAGAGAAAACGGGTTAGAAAACGCGTTTTACTCGGGATCCATAAGCAACCATTTTAGCAAACACTTTATAGCCAATACAAATTACAACCATGGACTTCACAAGCTCAAAACAGTTATACAACAAAGGGTCCAAAATGGTCCACTATAGATCGAAATCCCCCACAAGTGTCCACACGATACAACCGTTCTAGATATCTGTCCCGTTGGAGCAACTTTTCTCTTCGCATCCTTCCCTCTGGAAGTTTCGGAGATCACCATCCTCTTTGGATTACTCCGTTTTGCTGAACAAACTGTGCATTGTTCTACCCTATAAGTGCACTTGCTAGATTGTGACTCTTCGTCAATACAACTCCCACTACACCTCTCAGGGCCTTAGCAATATGTTGAACCTACTGCATACTTCAGCCTCCTACGGACGTATCCTTCCCATGCCAAAGAAAAAGTTTTAATACTCCATGGCGTTGAGTTTCGGTCGCCTTGAGATGACCACAGACAATCCATCGTCCACATACAAGCCCTTGCATGAGTATCAAATTCTTTGAGTTAACAATTCCCCCCACCTCTGTGAGCTTTGCACAACTCTTTCAATCGCTAAGCAACCCATCCCACCTTGCGCGGTCTCATCCTTTACTAAGCGCCCCGCTTGCCATGAGCACCATCAAGTCTGGTTGCCAACGTCGAGCCATTGCTCGAACTCAACTATCCCAACTTTTGTGCGCTACGCATTCTTCCAAGTTTACTTGTCCTCGTGGTGCCTCTTGCGCGAAGGGTTGACCATTCCTCTGAATGTCATTCTTGGATGCTCGCTCCTCTAAGCGATTCCTTTCCCTACATCTCAATGTCCGTTTCCCCCAAACGGTCACGCGTGTTGGCTGCCCTCAACACAGCCCCGCTAGGTCCCCCACGTTTTCATACTAAGTATTTCTATGTGTACTTGTCCTGCTCTGATACCATCTGTCACGGACTTAGTTGGTTTTGCCTAAGTCGTGCGGCACCCTTGCGTGTCCATCCGCAAAGGTCAGTCTCTCCGAGACCTCCTATGGTCCCTTAGGACCTACAAAAGAGAAAACAGGTTAGAGAAAGCGCTTCACTCGGGATTCACAAGCAACCATTTTAAGCAAATATTTTATGGCCAATACAAATTACAACCATGGACTTCACAAGCTCAGAACGATTGCACAATAAATGGTCCAAAATGGTCCACTACAGACCGAAATCCCCCACAAGTGTCTACATGACACAATCTTTATTTATAAACCTAAAACGGCCACCAAATCCAACTAAAATGGGGCTGTTAAGCCTTCGATCAGCCCTCTTCATGTTATGCAAAGTATGAATAAAACCAAAAGACACGGACATGCATGAGCATTACATCAAACACCCCGTTTAAAACTTTGTCCATGACAATATAGGTTGTCTTACTACATATTTTCTGTACTCTACACATTTTATTTATTATGAAATGTATTTGAGGTTTTCCATCTTACCTTAAGAAACACTAGCTTGTTAATTTTAATGTTCTCCATAAAACAAGGACCATGTCATTGGAAGTTCTTTGTTAATTTTAGCTTGTTACTTTATAAAGCACTACTAAGATTAGCAACCACACAAAAACCCACTTATATCATGTCATTGGAAGTACTAGATATTAATGTTAGTACCACATAATCTACTGGAATGAAGGTTCAAAGAGTGCTTGGCTAGTGTCCTGTTAGCCATTGTTGCATTCTCATGCAAACAAGGACCATTGCATCATGTGTACAGGTTGTCACAGTTTCATTTTGCATTCATCTGATGTTAGTAATTGACAAAATGTTTGTGCAATGAAGCGCACCTTCATGTTTTCCCCTGCTCTTGTATAATTGCTTCATATTAAGAAACTGTCAATTGTTTTGCTGTCAAAAGGAGTCATCACTCAATAAATTCCTTCATGCCTTATCTGAATCCTAGCACCTCAATTATAATATTTCATGTTGATCACTGTCTTTATTGTCTAAACCCAGGTACGAAGCTGTTGAATTACGTGATGGTGACAAAGGGAAGTATCTTGGTAAGGGTGTTTTAAAAGCTGTCAATATGATCAATGAGAAGATTTCTGAAGCCTTAATTGGCATGGACCCCCTACTCCAAGTCCAAATAGATCAAGCAATGATGGACTTGGACAAAACTGAGTATAAAGTAAGTCTTTTTTTGTTGATAACATAACTTTATTGCTTTGGCCATTCTTGCTTGTATTTCTTTAAAGTCTTCCATGCTGAAAATATCTCATAATTTCTAGGCTTATGGCAGTTTGGTTACAAAGGAAAATCTGATTGTATTGTTTTAGCACCTTGATTTAACTCTCATGCATTCTTTATATATTTATTTATTTTGTTGATGGTCCATGGAGATGTTTGCATTTTCTCATTGATGCTTACTGTCGATGAGATCACTTTCATCTATCTATTATGCAGAATTCATCATCTTTACAAGACTTTACTATATATCTCTTTTCCTTTTGCTAAGAACTTTTGATCATCTGGATGCAAGGGTGTTGGATTAAATCCTTCCAAGTATCTAAAATACATTAGTGGTTGGTTAACCTGTTATTATTCTTAAATTAAGTTCAATGCTTGAAGTATCATACAATTTTATCCATTGTGTATTTACTTGTTAAGTTATTTTCTTTATTTATAGTCCATGAAAGGCAAATTCAGATTTTTCTATTTAATGGAGACTGCAATTTTTTGTGTTAATGTTTCTGTCAACCATGAGTAGCAAGATACAAATCAACAATTACCTGAAGAGTTTATGATACGATCGAAGTGTTTGCTAATGTCTTCAAACCTTGAGACTCCAACCTTATAGCTTTTTCTGAAGAAAGAATTTATTTGTTTACCTTTCTAAATTGACTATTATCATTGTTATTTATCAAAGATTTTTCTTATACATTTGTAGTTTAACTATTATCATTTTTATTTATCTTTGGAATTATCATTCTCTTTGAAATTATTTTTGACAAATGAAAGAAAAGAAATCACCAGCTAAAAGAATATCATACAGATAATTAAGTTTACGCTTCAAAAAGGACATTCTTTTGTTAGTCAAGTACAGCATTGGATCAATTTTGTACAATAAATGCATAAGAGAAAGTTTACACTTCAAAAAGAGATGAATGGACTGAGTAGACAAAAGGAAAAGAACAGTTATGATGAAAGCAAAATAATTAAGATTGCATGCTGAAAATTGGTGGTCTTGTAGAGTCCTCTTGCTTATCATCAATTGTTCTTTATTAATTTGGAGATATTCCTAATTCTGTTGCTTTTTATTTATATGATTTTTTCTTCTTTTGTTGCTAGATTAACATTTAACATCTAGTTCTTTATATATTGTATGTATATTTTGATTTTCACCCAATGTCTTTGTTTTTTGTGTTAAACCACTTGATTTCTTTCTTTTTCCAGTGGATAGCTATTCTTACTTGCAGAATTTATTTGTTAGCTAGTACATGTTTATCCTTAACTCATATATTTTTCATGTTTCGGAATAAATGGCATTAAGTATTAAACATGGTAACATATGATCCCTTGATCTTTCTGGATATTGTATTTGAGGGATTGAATTTTGTATCTTGTTTCAGTATCTATCTCGTCTGTATTTACAGAATGCTTATGATAAAAGCAGGCTATATTTAGTAGGCTACATTTTACAGGCTGAGCTTGGAGCGAATGCAATGTTAGCTGTGTCAATTGCTGCCTGTAAAGCTGGTGCTGCTGAAAAAGAGGTACAATATAATTTTGACTTGGCTGTTGGATTTTCTGTTTCATTTATCTACACCTTTGTTCATTTTCTTCTTGTATTTTTAGGTTCCATTGTACAAGCATATTGCTGATCTTTCTGGTAAAAGCAATCCAGTTCTTCCTGTTCCAGCCATCACAGTCATAAGTGGTGGAAAACATGCTGAGAACAATCTGGCTGTTCAGGTATTGCCTGTATTAGTCCTGATTTTTGAGACCAATTATCTTTTGCTAGATAAGTGAGATGTATGGATGAGAGGCTATTAACATCTTAACATAGTTGAACCAATTAAAGGAGTGATGCATCAAGTTATTCAATTAGCCATGTTTAATTTAGCCCACATTTGCTTAAATTCAGTGTGTTTTTATGCAAATTCAGTGTGCTTTCTGTTTAATTACATTTCTGCTAAATTCAGTACGTTTAAATTCAGTGGTATTTTCTGTTTCCTTTACTACTGTTAAAATGTATGTCAATAGCACTTGCACCGTTGAATGATTCACATATGAAACAGTTTCCTGCTTGCTAGAAATTCTTTTTTCATATCACACCATGTGTTCAGACTAAGATTTATCAACTTTCACTTCAAAATACTTGGCATTTTTTATTTTTAAATTTCCCTCTTTCTGATGTTGAAAACTTTATCAGCTCATGGCATAATTTTTTTTTTCCTGATAATCTTATTTGGTGAGAAGTTAGAAACTGACAATGTCAATTACTACACTTTCAGGAAATTATGATTCTTCCAGTTGGTGCAAATAGCTTTCAGGAAGCAATGCAGATGGGTTCTGAAACATATCATCACTTAAAGGTACTCAAAATCAACTTCTTAGTGTTGTGTTATTCTTTTTCAATATTTGATTCTTCTGAAAGTAACAACTTGCTCATATAACCTCTTGAAGGTGGAGTTTCAGCGATAGATTTTCTACTGCATCTGACTATTGTTTCTTGGTTTTAGGTGTTCCAAGTGTCACATGCATTATGTTTTATCTAAAAAGTTGATATGTTAATTTGAGATTTGTTTTAACCTTTTGTTTCATTTTCTTACAATATACTACAGCAGTGCAGTTCTAGAATTTTTTTTAATTCCTCACTCTTGTACCATTTCAAAGGATTCTTCTACTTGATTATTCTGGTTTTCACTCTATATTTTCCAGCCTCAACTAATCTGGCTGCTCTTCACATGGTTTGGCTGAACTCCAGGCTATTATTATGGAGAAATATGGTTCAGTTGGGTATAATGTTGGTGATGATGGTGGATTTGCTCCAAATATCTCAAGGCAAGTTATACCATTCTTTTATGATTAGTCTAGACATATTTGAATGCCTTACGCACGGTCTGGCATAGTACATTTGATTACATTTCTGCCACAATATATCTTGACTCGTGCTATCACATTCTGATTGGCACAATTGTCTTTAAGTAGACTCGAATATTGTACTTGCTATGTAAATTTGTTCTCTTTTAGAACTTATTTGGACCAGCTAATCTTTTTTTTTGGGCATCAGCATCACGAAGTGCTTGGATCTTGTTAAGGAGGCAATTGACAGAGCAGGATATAATGGAAGAATTAAGATGGCAATAGATGTTGGCGCTACTGATTTTTGCATCGGTAAATGCAATGCAAGAAACTTAGTTCCATTTTCTCTATTTAAATTTCAAACATCACATGTTAATTTTGCTCAGTGTTTCCTCTTGTCGGAATTAGCGGCATCATGAAACATGATGTTGATTTGCCTAAATTTAAATTTCAGATATCAATGTGCCTAACTGATATATTTAATTGATTTATTCTGCAATGAAAGATGTCAGACTTCAAAATGCAAAATATATCAGGAAAAATTTTTAGTGTGGAGAAATAATAAAGGAGCAGTTGCTCCTTGAACCATTCATTTGAATTTTCCAAACTATGCATAGTATGTGATTGGTTGCTATTTTAATGTGACACTAGGTGCATTATGATGTTGGTAGACAACTAACTAAAAATATTTTTGCTCTTATCAGGAAAGAAGTATGATTTAGACTTCAAAACACCAGCTAAATCAGGACAAGATTTCAAAACAGGGGAAGATATGCTCGAGTTATATACTAAGCTGTGTACAGGTAAGTCATCTGCCTTGTTGATTATTTTTAGTTCGCTATTGAAATTATGGAAAGCAACATAGATCTAATTGACAAATTACATTTCTACTAGAATATCCAATTGTTTCTATTGAGCAGCCCTTTGACAAGGAGGACTGGGAACACACAAAGTTGTTCTCTGCCTTAGGGTTATGCCAGGTACATTCCTTGTTCTGAGTACTTCTGGGCTAAAGATGAAGAACAGTTCTTGATAGAACATTTTGCAGGTGGTTGGAGATGACTTATTGATGTCAAATCCTAAACGCATTGAGCGGGCAGTAAATGAGTATACTTGCAATGCCCTTCTTCTCAAGGTAGCCTGCTGATCTGAGCACGCACATGGCTTTAGCAGTGTCTATGATAGAAGTATAATAACAGTCTTGGACAGTTTACTTTCTTTAAATGTAGTTCAAGAAAGGTTTGGGAAAAAGTTGGTGGCGTTAACAAGCACTACATTGATTTTTGTCATGGCTGTTCAAAAATATAAGCCTTAGATTAGGAAAATTAGCAATACCAATATTTTAGAATTGAATTCACTTTACAAATTGATTAGGACCTAATATGGTTAATTTCAAACAATTGCATTAATCGAATCAGAAAAAGAAATTGAATCAAAACTGGGATATTGCTTGACTGACGTAAATGATTGTTTGTTGAATTCTTAATCTCATAAGCTTGATATGATTATTCTGGATCTGGATTATGATGCAGGTAAATCAGGTTGGTACGGTCACAGAGGCTATAGAAGTTGTTAAGCAAGCAAAGGATGCTCAATGGGGAGTCATCATTTCTCATAGATCTGGAGAGACCGAAGAGTCATTCATTGCTGATTTAGCAGTTGGGCTTGCCACTGGTCAAGTAAAAGCTGGTGCACCTTGTCGGGGTGAGCGGCTTGCAAAATACAATCAGGTTGGTCCGTTCCTAATAAATAAGAAGATCATATTAATGTGGCTCATTTCAACCATTAAGATGTTGACTATGAACACTAAGATTGGGTCACTTTAATTAAACTACCGATAAGCATATATCGCTTTGTGCTTTTTTGCACAAAGCAAATAGTTGTCACCATGATGAGGAGTTTGCATGTTTTCTAGGATAGATACCAACCACATGCTGAGCCTTTGTTGAAGAAAGACCTTTTGCTTTGAAATGGGTCTCGTCCTATGTATCTTATCATTTATGTTTTCATAATCCCATAAATTTTACTAATGTGTCTATTCTTTTCTAAGATTTCATCGAGTTAAGGATTGTTTCTGTTGAATCGGAAGTGGATTATTACAAGCTGCTATGTTGACTTCTTTTTTTTGAAAATTATGGCAGATAGCATTCTAATATTTATTAAGTGTATGTTGACATATTTTTTTTCAACACTGCAGCTACTTAGAATTGAGGAAGAACTTGGAAACCAGGCCATCTATGCTGGAGATAATTGGAAATGCCCGTGACTACAGGTTGTCTTTTCCACAATCTCGCCTTGGATAATCTCCTGTGCAAATTTTGCTGCTCAAATCATGTTGTTTAAATAGATATGAAGTTTTGGTTTAAAATACCTGGCTGTGTTCTTTGAGTTTGCTAGTGAGGAAAGATGCACAGATTTTGAATGATGCTTGGTAGAAGGTAATGAGTATAACATATCTTGATGAGGTGGGCTTTGTTGACAACTTGTGGCTGTTAACTGAACTTGAGAAAAGCCTCCAACCAAGCAATGCTTTTTGGGGGAGACTTTTCAAGGTTGGTTGATATCCTCTTGTTTAAAATTCTTGATGTCGTGCAACCAAAGTAAAAAAGCAATATTTAGTTTCTTCATTGTGGTCGCTTTGTTTCTGTCATGTGTTTGCATTTGGTACTGTTAACAACCATGTCTTGGTTGGTGTGGACGATTGTTGAAAACACCTCCCGGAAATTGTTTAATTATCTTTTACCGGCGATGGAGTCGACCCCTCCAACTTTCTAATATGCATCACTGTAATCTGTTGAAGTGGTCCAGTCTTGCCGATGTTGGTGTTCGTCATTCTCTGTCCGCAAGGTGGTGCTCCTTTGCCATCTAATATCAAGATTTCAGATGCCAGTGCTGTGACAGCAAACTACAAGTCGAAAGCATATCAAGATTTCGTTGTGTAACTAAAACATATTTGTTCCACTGAGTCTTTGCATTGGCACTGCCGTCGACATCACTGCACCGCAATGTCATTAGGTACCGCCTTCGTCTCATTATCTATTGCCTTCTTGTAGGTGTACCATTTCGCCATCAGAAGATACACGCCAAAGTTCACAAGGCTGAGGACGGCCAGGAGCCCGAAGAAGTAGTCGAGGTGGCCGCGGTCGAGGTCGTCCGGAATCCATCCAGGCTTCCCGTTCTTCGTGGTGATGCGTGCGACGATGGTAACAAGCAAGCTGCTCAAGTAGTTGCCGAGCGCCGCCGTGGTGAGCGAGAGGGCGGAGCACATGCTCCTCATCGCGTCAGGCGCCTGGTCGTAGAAGAACTCCAGTTGTCCGATGAAGGTGAAGACCTCGGCTGCCCCCACGATGACGTACTGAGGCACCTGCCAGAACACGGACATGGGAACATAGCCATCGGACCGCTTGTGCCGCGCCACCACCCGGAGCCGCGCGACCTCGAGAAGGCCAGCAGACGACATGGCGAAGATGGAGATCACCAGGCCGACGCCCATGCGCGTCAGGTGGGTGAAGCCCCGCTCCCGACCCGTAAACCTTCGGGCCACCGGAACGACGACGCGGTCGTAGATGGGAACCCAGACGATGACGCTGATGGTGTCGAAGATGGAGAGCGAGGCTGACGGGATCTCGAAGCGGGGGCCCATGTGGCGATCCAGGGTGTTGCCTTGCAGCACGAACATGGTGCCCATCTGGCTGTAGACGGTGGAGAAGACGATGCCGCTCGCCCAGATCGGGAGGAGGCGCACGATGCTCTTCAGCTCCTCGACTTGGGTGACCGTGCACAGCCTCCATGGGCTCACCGCGCCGTTGATCTTGTCCTCTTGAGTCTGCACTGCAGCCTTGTCCAGGAACCTGGGGGGGGGGGGGGGGGGGGGGGGGGGGGGGGGGGGGTTTCAGGTGACATCCCACAAAACATGCTTAATTAGCAGAGACGGAGAACATTAAGATCAGAAAGCCAGTTGCAGCTTACAGCTATCATATCGAAGGAGTTCCCGTGGACTTACTTCAATTGGTCCGTGTGATCCATTTTGCGGCTACCTCGTATGGCAGATTCCCGTGTGATTTCATACAGTAGTGACTTATTTGCGGGTAGCTTCACTCCAGATTTCCTCAAGGATGCCACCATAACCTGGGCAATACGTGTAAGAGGGCTTCCCCCTGGCTTTTGGTGCCTGTACAATGGCGTGCCCAAGAAAAAGCTCACGACGGCAACAGCCATCGCGACAGCCGGGATCCCAAACCCCCAGCCCCACCCCACGTTCGTCTGTATCCATACCAGCACAGAAGCAGCCACCAGCGAGCCTATGTTGATGGAGAAGTAGAACCAGTTGAAGAAGGAGCTCTTCCTCTTCTTCTCCGACTCGTCCGTTTCATCGAATTGGTCAGCGCCGAAGGAGGAGACGCATGGCTTGATTCCTCCTGTTGCCAGTGCAATAAGATACAGGGATGTGAAGACCACCGCAGTTTGTGCTCTCGTTGGATCACAGACGCCACTGTGACAAGGAGGCTGCAGGCCTTTGACTGATGCCGTCAACGTCAGTAGTGTCAGACCCTGCAGCCGAGTAGATCAGTGTCCACAACCTGAGGCCTCCAGCACAAGAATCATACGGATGCGAGTTCCTCACCAAGATGTAGATGATCATGAAGCTGGCAATCGTCCAGTATCGGCCGGCGTAGGCATCAGCTATAAACGCCCCAAGAAGCGGCATGACATAGCATGTACCGGACCAGTCGGTGACATTATTTGCTGCAGTAGCATTCCCTTGGTGGAGACGATCCTTCATGTAGTTCACCAGGTTGGTGCTCATGCCATAGTAGGCCAGCCTCTCGCAGCATTCGTTTGCTGAGACAGGCAGCACGACATGAATACTTTATACAGTAGCTGCACAGATCACATGGTTACGAGAACAAGACAACCGTACCAAGAATGTAGGGACAGGCCCTCCAAGTTCCAGTGTCATTCTTGATCGCAGGGTTCCCATGCAGATCAGTCGTCCCATCTTTCGTGTATATAGCTTCGCCTTCCCCCATTGGCTTGAACCGATCCTTGTGAATAATAGTTCACCTGCATAAAAGCATTAATAATAATATCAACGCACACACCGGAAATGAGTAAGAATTGCACGAGACGAGTGTTAATCTTCGACCATACCTCGAACAGATTCTGGGCAGCTGAAACCCTCTCTATTCCTGCTCCTCCGATCAGGCACTCGCCGTCTCGCTCAAATCTGATGAGCTCGCGAAGGGGTTTATAAAGACCGACACCACTTGACAGATACGCCAGAAATTAGACACTCTTGCACGCCCTTCTATTGATAACGAGGGATGGCTGTTCATAACTAGTAGAAGGAAAGCTTTCTTCCAAGATCAAACAAAAATGACACGGATCACCACAATGTTGGTAGTTCGCTGCGGTCTTTGAAGAATTGAAGGAGGACACGCTTCCAGAGAAGACATTGATGTCCTGATGATAGCCGTCGGGAGATGGCACGCATTCCTACGTTTAGCAGTGAGGCGGTACCAATAAAACCCATTATAATTATCAATCACGGGCCCTTCTTTATTCTCTCTTCCTATGGGAATCAGATAAAAACTTATTTGACACCACAACGATGGAGTTTAACATCATCTAAATACAATAATGGTGATTGCAAGGGGCTACACTTGTTATCAATACAAATGGTACTTCAAAATAAATCACGATACAGGAAGGAACATCGTAGAATGCAGACCTGAAGGACAACTCCATCAGCTTCTGTTGTCCAGATTCATCTTCAGCCCATATCCCAGTGGAAACAGGGGGTCATAGGCATTGTGCCCAGCATTCATGGGTAACTGGTCGACCGACTTGAACCAAGTTACCGGCAGCACACCTTCGAAGTCGTGATCTCCAAATAGGACATCAGCAATGCCCCCTCCCTCACTTCCAGGTAACCAAGCTGCAACCAGGGCATCGATCTTGTCCAACAATTCTGGCTCAAAAACCAATGGCCTACCTGATATCACAATCACCACCGTGGGAACCTTGCCGGCAACCAGAGAGATAACAGTGGCACCATCAAATGGTATGCCAAGCTTGGTTCTGTCACCTAAAACCTCTGCATAAGCATCCTCCCCAATGGCAACTATCGCGTACGTGTACTCCTTATCAGAAAAAGTAGCTTCAGATGGGCATTTCTCGTATACAACTTCTGTTTCATTTCCTGCTGCTTCTCTAATTGCTTCCAACACGGTCGTGCCTGAAAATGTAAAATTGGCATGAACTTTTTTACTCCATTGGTAATGTTCAACTCATAGACATTGAGAAAAGATAAAACCTTCCACTGAAATTAAGACAGCTGAGCTTGAGGAACAAATTGTGGTGAGGATACAAAATGTGGCATGGCTTCCAACATAAAAGAACAAGTCATGAACGATAACTGCTCCTTTGTTTTCTATATTCTGACAAATTAGTCCATGTGTTACTCGAGGAAAGCAACTACATGTATGTTACACTGTATGATCACTTGAACATGACAAAATATCAATTATTTCTTACCTCAAAAATAACAATTCACTGGATTAATTTGCAAAGCAACAATCATGCATGTCTCACGATGCAAAGGCAAGCCTATCTAACACTATATCACTTGGTTCCAAACTGGGGCATGCCAGTTTGTAGAGTTCATTACTTTTGACTTTGAACAGATCCATCCCAGATATGCAGACATTATAGCCTTTCAGAACAATTCACCAAAATGTCACAAGTGCATGCCAGTCATTTTGCGCCAAGAAGAACTTCAATAATTGACATGAACAACTCAAAGTTCTGTTCTATGTAGAGTTCATTACTTTTGACTTTGAACAGATCCATCCCAGATATGCAGACATTATAGCCTTTCAGAACAATTCACCAAAATGTCACAAGTGCATGCCAGTCATTTTGCGCCAAGAAGAACTTCAATAATTGACATGAACAACTCAAAAGTTCTGTTCTATGTGATGCCTATTAAATATTTTGTCTCTTGTTTATCATATTCTCTGGAATGTATCCGTCAGATGCTGCTAAAGAGTTCCACTCTCTGTATTGTATTATTGATATTATAAACCTTCAAGACTACATATTTTCGAAGTAAAGACAATTTGGAACATCTGAAATAGCAATCTTAACTAGAATTCAGTTCATCTGCCATAAAGCCCCGCCAAGAAACATAAACAGCCTCAGTATGTCGTTTGATATGACCTATTGTATTTAGGTAGATGAAATAGGTCATCAACTTCTTCCTCAAAAAGATCCCTCAAATTCTTGTGCAAGATGATGCAAAGAAAAATCATGTTTGACTAGTTACTTTGTCAAATAATCCATAGTGAAAATAACAAATACCCGCTATATTTGGCTGTTTTTGTTACGGATTAGTTTAACCTGCCAAACTATGTTAAGCCCTGGACAAATGTATGCAAGTCTTCTATGTGATGTATATTATTACTAAAACTCTCATGTTATGCAGTACAATAACACATGCACAAATTTCAGCTTTTGCAGTTTTTGTGGATCAACCAGCCATTGACTAGTTGGACACCACAACATCAGACAAACATATTGCAAGACAACTTTCAGCTTCACAGGCTTAGGCTACCATAAAGGAAGTCCTAAAACTATTTGGCCAACCACTTGGTACCTGTTGAAGATTAGAAAATTTGTCTGTGGTAGATATGAAAATAGTTACAGTAGATGAGGATATTCAGGGTGGAGGTACAAAGAAATACTATAAGAAAAATATTCTGTCATTGCTAAGACACGCAACAAAGCTGTTACCAAATCATTATGTTGTGTATGCTTAAGCAATAGACATGCATGGCAGACCAAAATACAGTGAAGTTTTTAAATATCCAGTTACCATAAACTGTCAAAGGCCAAATCAAAGAAAAGAAATAACAAACGGGAAAGGAAATTTTTTTCAGAACCAATCAAAACATAGCCTACCGATTGTTATTCTTCCACTACTTCCATGCCACGTTATAGTCCATCCCCCACACTGATATCCAATATCATCAGCATGTGTCCCAGCAACAAGGATTCTTCTGGCATTTTTGTCTAGAGGAAGTATTGGTTTCTTTAGATCCTTTCCATTTTTCAATAAAACTAGGGATCTTCTAACAGCTTCACGTGCTAGAATTTGATGTTCCTGATAAAAATATGATATAAGGAAACAAAAAGTAAATAAAAAATTCTATGGTGATTAATGATTAAATAAAGAGATAAAAGGATAGGCCTGTTCACAAAGCTATGTAGACACCCACATTAAGGAAACAATAGTAGCACATATCACTAATAAGTGGAAGGCCCTGAGCATACAAGAAGGATTTTTTTATGCAGATAAATTATGTCAAGAATTTACTAATTCATACAGCCTTTGAGCTTCTTATTTGAAGCCTTTACATAACTGCTTTGCCGAAGTTTTCTGCTGGAACTTTAGTTAACATGTGGCGAAACTTCTAATATCCATCAGGTTGCACACTATTATTACCATAAATATTCTTTAATAATGAGACAACATAAACTACATGTTAATGAACTCATTTTTTATCCTGTGCTTAATGTTGGCCTAATAAGCTTGAATTTTTGTAAATTTCTAGAAGAAACCTAAACATGGAACAATAGACTATATATCATTTTCATTTAACAATATATATTGGCTATTTTCTACAATAGTACTTTTGTTTTGTATGACTGGTATATCTGTTTTCATATTGAATATATCGTTGCTATCATTTTGATGAATTGTACTCATTGTTTAGCCTCATATATCATTTTTTATCTTTCAGTTAGTTCATCTAAAAGACGATTGATATCTTAAGTCTTTGATGAAGTTTAAGACATGAGAAGTTAAAAAAAAGGTGAAGCTGGTGGCACATAGACATACATATGTTTTTTGCTTTCCTATTTCAAACTTTGTTGTGATTCGTCAAGCTTACCTTGCAGCCAACAACATCAAACAAAGATCTGTCACAGAAAGGGTACTCAAATAGTCCAACAACAAATTTCACCCTCAGGATGCGTTCTACAGCATCGTCAATCCTTGACATGGATATCCTCCCGGATTCCACTAGAAATACCAAATCTTGTAAAAACCTCTCATATCTGTGGGGCACCATAATCTGTAGAACTGTTAGTAGGCAAATATAGATAAAAGTTGCTGAATGTACTGCATGTTTCTTTCAATCATCACCATGTCGATTCCAGCATTAACTGAAGCAGAAATGCAATAACGGTAATCCGATCCATGTGGTTGGCATAGCCTATCTATTCCTTCCCAATCTGACATCACAAAACCCTGAAATCAAAAATAATAAGAAGTTTATTTATCACAATTGCTAACATTTGGTCCAAATGAAAGATTTCAAGAAACCAAAATTCAAGAAGTAACAGACCAAACATGCAAACATAGTCGACACCAATATCCTTTGTTCTTGTGTTTGTGACCTGAGTAACAAATAAGACTAGATAATCCTGTAACGGTGAACAATGATACCTTGAAACCCAGCTTGCCCTTTAGAATCTCTGTTATAAGATAATGATTTGAATGCAATGGCCTCCCATTCCAACTAGAGTATGATGCCATAATTGTGGAGACTCCCTGTGCAAGACAGTCGAGATAAGGCTTCATATGAGTTGCCTCCAACTCCTCAAACGTACAAATTGTATTCCCTTCATTCTTTCCTTTATCTGTGCCCCCATCCCCAACAAAGTGCTTGGCACAGGCAATCACATTCTTCCTACAATTGGAACAAGAATATCAAGAAACAAAGCCATGAATAGTTTATGGACGGGGGATTTCGGACCTGTAGGTGGCAGATTACAAGAACTTTTACAACTATCAAAATCAGAGACAGCAAGGCATAAGTCTGAAACCCTAAAGAAAAATTATGAGTAGATTGGTCCTGCAGTATATTATGACAGGAGTTGCTGTTGACCCTTGATGCCTTGGCAGATTATTTACCTCCCAGCAAGAAAAGGATGACCTGGAGGGTGACCGCGGGGAGGTGATCCCTGCAATCCCGCAACAATCGAAGTCATAGTCCGGACAATATCTGTGTCCTCGCTGTAACTCTCATAGCATCTCCCCCACCTTGGATCTCTGCAGACCTACGGAACAAATTAACAACTCCTTCATTCGTAAACTCCGGCATAGTCATACATACAACAACTTAAAGAGAGAACTTCTTGATTTGATGATACTTACAGCCACACAAGGGGCGAACGTCCAGTGGATGCCGGTAGCTCTCACCTCCAAGGCAGTCGCTTCTCCAATTCTGCGAGCGAGGTCGCCGTCTCTGAGATCCACACGAGGACGTATTGTTAAAGCACAAAAACACACCCGTGGAGGAGGAAGAGGAGGAAAGAGGGCGTGGAGGACCTAATGGCACCGAGGGCGACGTTGTGGGGAAAGATGGTGGCGCCGTAGAGGTTGTTGTGGCCGTGGACGGCATCGGAGGCGTAGAGGATTGGGATGCCGAGGCGGGAAGCCAGAGCCCAGTGCTGCATCCGGTCGATCATGTCGGCCCAGTCGCGGGGAGAGGCGCGCTCCCTGGGGGCGCTACCGCCGGCGCTGAGCACGCTCCCGATGGGGAGATCGGAGAGGGCGGATGGGGAGGCGACGCAGCGCTCGATCTGGGCCATCTGGGCGGCCTTCTCCCTGAGGGTCATCCGCGAGAGCAAGTCCCGCACGCGCGACTCCACTGGCTGCGTCGCGTCCCGATACGGAGGGAGCAGCTCATTCGCCATCCAAGAATCTTGGAGAGAGAACGAGGGAAGACGAGGAGGAGTATACAAAGATGCAGGCGCAGCCGCTCCTGCGCTCCCTCGCGCTCTCCGCAAACAAGTAGACCGAATCCTCACAGTTGAATGTGTCGGAGAGAGGCGTGATGCCTTCCGCCTTCTTGAATCGGGCTTGAGCTACGACTTACGCACCGACTTAAAGATGGGACGACAGTCCTCACCCACCCGACCCGGTCACTCCTGAGGTCGTTTCTAAAATCGTCGCCAACCATTCTTGGCCAATATAGATCCACGTCAATCCGGGTCCCATCGACGCAGCTGCCAACAAGGAGACTCGTTATGCCAGTCGCGACTTCAGTGGCACTCGCAAGACAGCAGCCCACGTAATCGATATTCTTCTCGAGTCGGAACACGACCGCCTCTCACCATAGGTCAACATTCCACCAGCATCGCGACACGAGGACCTCGATTAAATTGGATAATCCTTCAATAATAGGTGCAATTTTAAATAGATCATTTAATATTTTTAAATAGATCCTCAATTAAATTGGATAATTCTTCAATAAGAGGTGTTATTTTAAATAGATCATCAAATATTCTTTTCGTTTAAAATTTATCCTCAAACTCTCAGTTCCGTGGTATTCAATTTTTTCTTATTATCTCCCATCCAGAGACCACGGAACTGATGGTTTGAGGATAAATTTATCCTCAAAATCTAATGCAATACCTGGCTTGTAGATTTATTTTCGTTCTGACATTATACTTCCAGCATCTCTAGGTTAAGAGCTGTGTACAACTCGTCCTGCTCCAGAGCTGGAAATCACTACTTACCAGAAATCTCGATATAATGGAGACGTGAAGGACAATTCCATTAGCTTCTTTTGCCCGGATTCATCTTCAATCCGTGCCCAGCGTTCACGGGCAGCTGATCCCCTGACTTGAACCAAGTTACAGGCATGTGTGCCAGCAACAAGGATTCTTCTGGCATTTTTATCTAGAGGAAGCATTGGTTTCTTCAGATCCATTCCATTCTTTAACAAAACTAAGGACCTTCTTACTGCTTCGCATGCTAGAAGTCGATGTTCCTGACAAGAATTGCTATAAAGATGTGAAAACTGAGTCTTAATAAGTGAATACAGTGATTAAGAAGAGCCATGAATCCTCGCAATGACCACAGGACACACCGTTAGATATGATTATTATTATATCTTTTAATAATAATAAAAGATATAAATTGTTAATCAAACTATATTTTTTCTTTTATATATATATATATTTAATTTTTATTTAGTTTGATTTAAAATGACATAAATTGTTAATCAAACTAACCATAATTCTATTTCTAACTCTATTGTGATTCGTCAAGCATACCTTCCAGCCAACAACATCAAACAAAGATCAAGGGTGCTCAAATAGTCCAGCAACAAATTTAACCCTCAGGATGCGTTCTATAGAATCGTCGATCCTTGACAAGGGCATCCTCCCCGATCCCACAAGAAGTACCAAATCTTCTATAAACTTCCCAGATCTGCGAGCCAGGTCGCCGTCGCTGTGATCGACGCAAGGACGTGTTGTTATAGTACAAGAACAATCCATGGAGGAGGAGGAGAGAGGGAGCAGATGACCTGGTGGGGCCGAGGGAGACGTTGTGGGGGAAGATGGTAGCGCCGTAGAGGTTGTTGTGGCCGTGGACGGAATCGGAGGCGTAGAGGATGGGGATGCCGAGGCGGGAGGCCAGAGACCAGTGCTGCATCCGATCGATCATGTCGGCCCAATCGCGGGGGAGGCGCGATCCCCGGGGCCTCTGAGGACCCTCCCGACGGGGAGGCCGGAGAGGGCGGAGGGGGAGGCAACGCTGCGCTCGATCTGGGCCATCTCGGCGGCCTTCTCCCTGAGGGTCATGCGTGAGAGCAGGTCCCGCACGCGCGACGCCACTGGCTGCGCCGCGTCCCGGTACAAGGGGAGGAGCTCATCGCCATCCAAGAATCTCTGAGCGCCTAAGAGAGACGAATGCGAGGAGGAAGGGGACTTCGGGGCTTATATGGAAGCTCGATCGATCGATAGCTCCGCCAATGCGTTCATTCGTGACTCGAGTCTCGTCTAGACAAGCATACCGTTCCTCATCAGCGTGACATCAGAGGCGACGGACCGACGTGGCACACTCAAGGGAGAAGCCACGTCATCGATACGGGCGCTCCTTATCAGCGTGACTAATGTCGTGCCAAACATAAATTGTGACGTAATCTTTTTTATGCTTTAGGCTCCATCCATCATTGGAATTTCTAACGTACGATAGGATGATATGGTACGGTCGGTGCCATTCTATGTGACTTTACGAGTAATGTGGCGTCCGAGGCAACTACCAGCCTGAGAAATGTGTCTGTCACAGCAACCCTGTCACAAGTGACTCTTGATCATATGTGATATTTTAGTGTCATTTTGAGGATGATAATGACTTTTTCTTTTCTGTCGCCTAATAAATCCGTTTAACGTTATCGGAGATTGTCAGCTTTAATACATAAGTCAGTATCTCATCATATATTAACTTTTTTTAATGAGATATCTGGAAAAAATAAATGAAAAATTGACGAGAAATACGACCTAAGAGACGTGCGTTTGAACCGTTCCACTGGTTCTGGTCTTTTTATAAGCTTACTTTGAAGTAAATGCATTGGGCACAATGAACCCTGCCTCTGTTCTGGTCACATACGCCATGCTTCAATCAAAACAAGGTTTAGACAAAAAAATCGAAAGAAACAAATTAAAATTAAAATTAAAATTTCTATTATATAATATAATAACAATCTTATATTTTTCATAATATAATAAAATATTTTAAAAGATTGAAAAAAAATTATTAATATTTTATAAATATTAAATACTGAAATGCTAAAATAGCAACATTTAAACATTGATAATGTAGCGTTCAAATTCATTGAGATTTTTTAAAAAATTATTAACTATCAATTCACATTTGAAAAATGCATTGAGTTCTAAATGCATATTTCAAATGTGTTTCCAAAGACACCCTAATTCAATGATCCCTCAACCATTGATGTAATTTCAAGTTGAACTAATTCTTGAACAATTATTCCAAAATACTTGTGTCATTTACTGCAGATAGAAAGATGATTTGTGGTTACATTCACCAACTTTTTTTATTTATTGACTATACTTTAAAATCCCATGAAATTAGTATACCTAAAATTTTAACTAATAATTGTCATGCACATGGATGCAATATGATAATTGAAGTCAAGTTAGTGAAAAATAAAGCTAATTATGATTACACAGTATCATGGAAAGAGTTTGAGATTAATCAGGCCAGAGCAAGAACACTGTTTCATTCTTCTTCCCAGGTAAGATACAAAAAAGAACATGAACAATAACATTGTTAACTAAAAGATGCAATTACTTACCTTAGTCATGAACATCCAGTCTGGTGTTTATGATCGATTGCAGTCATAGTGAAAAAGGCCAAAATAATGCATACAGCGAACATGACCTGATCTAAGTAAAGCTGTTGATTTGACATGAAGCAGAACAGGATGTTATCTTCTTCAAAAGTATCGAAGCATTTGAGAACAAAATTTGGATAGTCAAAATTCATCCCTAATATAATCATCGGTAAGTTGCAAATCTCATGAAACTGTGACAGTCAAATTTAAGTCCATTTAAACAAGGGCACGGTTGCAGTCAACCCAGTTTGGTCTGATTACTTTGTCAACATAACTTTGAAGAGCAATGTTGCCTATAACTTCATCAACGTTTTACCAATTCAGTGTTCCTGCCAAGTAGATTAAGCATTTTAATGAATCTGGATAGAACAGTTGAAGCCCAGTAAAAAACTTCGACTGATACATTTAGTCACATGGCTCACCTCTGAATGTGATCAAGAATGAGAAGCCTTGGCCCAGGTGGAATATTGACATCTCTGAGTGCACTGGAACATACATACAGAAAGAAAGAATTAGAGAACAGTGCAACAGTTTTCATGCAAAAGGAACTTGTTCAAGTAATTAGAGAATGTAGGAGAGCTGGATCATCCTTGGAAGACATGAATCATCCTTGCCTGTCTGTGAGAAGGGGTAAAGTAGCATCACTGAGTAAGCCTTTCTTGAAGTTCTTCTCGTAATTCTGAAGGCCAAGGTTTGTTAACATTCTTTTTGTGCCAGAGTATAACACGTCATCAGCTGGTGGCTGTGAGAATTTCTCACCTATCTGCAATTTTATCGGAAAGGAAAAAGTAAAGCGGAAATGCATATTTGACCAGTGAGATATTCTTGATACTGATTTCAAACATGCTAATAGTACTCAAGTTGGCATCAGTTTATTTGTTATGGCAAGTATCAAAATTATCAATAACCAAGAATGATATCATAACTATCAAAAAGAAGCTAGCACATATCACCATTTAATTTTGTTTGTAACGTTGATATCATTTATTTGATCTGCCGTACACAGCCTTCATGTTGCTCTAGAATAAAAATAAATGAACAAAAATTATGTTATATTACTGCTAATTGATCAATCCTCACATCGAGGAAATTTATTTGCAACGTACTGAAATTCTACTTCGTATATGGTCTAGAAATGCATAATTCCACAATAGGTTTGAACTAAAGCAGCATCATGTTCAGTATACATTAGACTTTTCCTTGAGAAACCAAAGCGGAGATCTGGTGATAAGTTGACCTACCGATTGCTACATGGATTCACTGTAGCTGGGATCACCAATGACAGTAGGTAACTAAAACTTAGAACAACATCTTAAGTTTCACCTTTGCTTTCATACCTTGAAAAGTCCACCTTGAACAAGTGCAAAAAATAGTCCTGAAGTAACCGCATTAAGAGCTTGATTTGGTCCTCCCATGCCACTAACCAACGAAAACATTGCTCCAGAACCAAAAGCTGCTACCATGCTGCAAGATGAAGCAGAATAAAAGCCAATTTGGAGTACAAAAACAGAGTTGAATGGTACTTATCCCTCTTTTCCATCAGTATTGATCAACTTATATGGCATCTGTATGGTCCATTATTCTTGCAGATGACAAGATCATCACAACTATATCTCCTTATATCTCCTGATTAAGATACTACCATGCTATCACTGGCTTATATCAGAACTTATAAAACATGCTACCTTGAAGCAACATGAAACATAATAGATTAACCAGGACTGAAAATAATAATACTGTGAGAGCTTCTGAGGATTACTATAGCAAAAATATTAATATATAAAGTATTGAATTTATTGCAGAACATAGAACAACTAAGATGTTATATAAGGTGATTTTCTACTTATTAGAACCTAATATGCTTTGAGAAATGAATAGAAAATCAATGAGATATCATGTAAGCATATTTTAAGAGCTGGATAGTGGTAAGAAGCAACCAATCTTTACAGCAGCAGATGTTGTAGTTCTGATACTTGACATGCAAAGAATTCCTCAGGTTGCTGTATATATTAATTATATATCTGTGAAATTAAGAAGTAAATTTGACAATCTAGCTCAAAGGCAAGTAACTCAAATATGTCATCCATGATTTCCGATGTCAGTATGTGAGCCATCATAATCTTCTTTAAAGACTTTTAGGTCAGAAAGTGCTAGGATTGCACACCCATCATATTAGCCTTTATGAGGTTGACGCTACGATCAGCTTCTGATCTCTGTAAGAATATCTTTCTTGATAAAGTTCATAAGGGAACAACCAAGACTAGGATTGCCAGTAAATCGCTTAAGAAAAAAAAAACACCTCAATAATGAAAACTACCGGCCACATTGATTTAGGTATTTGGCCTTTTTTTTTTATGCATCCCTTTCCCCTGATGAATCTGAATTCCCTCTATCAACACTGTACATCCCAAAAAGATCAATCAGTCAAACCACACTTATGTTGACATACAATTTATTCTTCCCCAGTATCTCCAACATTAACATCAATATCAACATGTTCAACACTAATGCAATCATACAGTCACATGTATATTTGTGATCGCACATACAGCAAATTGCATTTTGGGGCATTCCAAACTTAAACATGTAGCATGCCCAAGTATGATGCATGTCACATGCCAAGGCACAAGATGGAACTCAGTGGTAAGTCCATACACAGCGTGCACACACGCACATGAACACATTAGATTCAACATATCATAGCATGATATGTATGATGACAAAAAATTGGTTATTCTGGTTATCAATAAGTTAGATTTTAATGCTTGACTTAACATAGAAGCAAACAGCTTTTTACTTAAAGACATTGTTATTCAACAATACTGTTTTCAACTGTTCATTTTATACATGTTTGTGGGAATTTTGCATCTACGATTCCTCCAAGATTATGCATTCAAACAATAGCTATAATATCTAAAATCAACATGCATATGTTACTAACAGATCCCATATTGGCAAGAAATGCATGCATTGTGACATCCTTTCTATAATATGCATAAATGACTAGCAGATCTCTTTGATCAACACATAGTTCTTTGTGTTTCCTTGATTCAATGCAAATAAGGGCTAAACACAGGAGCACAAGATATGACTCTTCACTTTCCAACCAACTTGAGTGGATTTGGAAAAAATGCTATAAACTAAAAATTAATTGAACAAAACACATGAAAAGTTTGCCATTGATCTCACCTGCCTTGCATATCTTCCACCCCTCTTATTCTCTTCATCACACATGATATACCTGCATTAGTACCTGTCATGACTGCAAAGTTACGAGCTTGCACTAACGGGCCACCTGCAAAAGCCTGTGACACATGCAACAGAGTCAGGTTGTTGAGATTCTAAGTAAAAGTATGTATGGGTATGAGTGCAACATGGCGTCTCTGTTCTGTTACCAAATGGCACATACAATGTGACAGGACAGAAAGGACTGAGAGAATGACACAAGAAGATGAATAGGAACGACACAAATGCTAAGAATCAGCATATTTCAAGTTCCAACCATAACAGAAGCAAACCAATTTCATGTAATATATGATTACCCAATACAATAAGAACTTTGCGAAAGTATATTTCTGGATCAAAAAGGAGCACTAATTATCAAGTATGAAGTATACTGATTTCACATCAATATTATAAATTTCCGCTGAAATATTGGAGTAGGGATAAAAACATATCATAATGTACTTCAAATTGCAAAAAAGGAACAGAAATTGAAGAGGATTAAAAAGGAAGAGCAACCTGCGCCTGCTTGAGGGAGGCCATGGCTTGGGGGTTGAGGCCGGGAGCGTTGGGAGGTGAGGTGGGTAAGGCCGAGGAGGCGTCGGAGGTGAGAGAGCCCATGAGGGCACCGATGAAAGCGCCCTGGGCGGCGCTGGTGGCGGTGACGATGGCCGCCTCCACCGCGGTGGGCTGCTTCGCCAGCCAGGCCCGGAACCCAGTCTCCAGCTCCTTTATTCGCGTCTGCAGCTGGGCGACGGGGTTCGCCGGGGGAGGGCTCGGTGGAGCCAACACCATCGCGCCCTGGTTCCCTTTCATGGACCGACCGACCGACCGCCGCTCTCTCTATCCCTCTCCCTCTCTCTCTCGCTCTCTCTCTCTGGGAAGAGGACTTTGATGTATCGCGGATAATAATACCACGCAAATTGTCGACAGATAGAAGGAATTTATAGCGACGCGAGTTTACTCTCACTTTTCTAATTAGCTAAAAGAAACACTTTTTCTTTTGCCTATTTCTTGCATCAAATAAAAAATAAGCAATTTCAATTGGCACTATATTTCATATTTTATTTTTATCTTTATATATATAATAAGCACATTACTATTGATAATTCTTTAAAAAATAATAATTTTTTATTATTTATAATCTCATTATTATCATTTTTCCCCTCATAATTCCTTATTTCATCCATTCACTTGCCAATGCCCAATCATAGTCGACACCATTTACCATCAACACTCCCTTAATTCTCGGTATTCGTAGTTTCCTTATCATTTTCTTCGTCAATAATACAAGCATTTGTCATGTCAATTACTTATTTCTCTTTTTTTTATCTCCTACAACTCTTTCCAAAAAAATCTCTGATGTCACAAGGGCATCGAGGCAGTCAATCTCCGCTTTCACTAGCGACTCTTGTGGGAGCCCAATCAAGGACGAGAAAAAAAAATATAGTATTTACGTCTATTTATTGAATGATATTTTATGAATATTAAAAATTCTTAAGATATTATACAAAATAGTAAAAAGGGTTACGAATAAAAATCTCCTATATCGAAACCTTTAATTTTTTAAATTTTATAACAAAAATAAAGATATCTCAACTTGTTTCCATAGAGTTCTACCAACTAATTTAATATTTAGAGAAATATTTGTATATAGGGGCAAATATATGCTATTTCCAAACGATATATAGAAGCCTCCGAATAAATAATAACAGCGATGTATAGATGATGAGGTGACTTGGACCGCATAAAATCGAGGGCACTGAGCAGATCGCTGCGACCTAAATTTAGCGCACGAATGTGAATTTGGGAATTCGTGCCAATTTGCCTCCCGATTCGTCCCAAGCGCCGCCTTTGCGTTCCGACGACGATGGCCTCGCTCGCTCCTCTTTCTTCTTGGACAGCCATTAGAGTCACGAGGGCGCTCGCGGCCGCTCGCCGCGTTCAGCCGCCTGCGAATTCGTTCCTCGCCGGACCCCGTAGAAGGGATGTCGCAACGCTCGTCTCTCAACCGTTGCGGTTCCGATCCAAGAGCCCGGGGACCTCCCTCTCCGCCCGGTGCTTCTCCGGTATGATCTCGTTCCCTTTCGATCAACCCTTGATCTGTGATCATGCTCCGAAGGTCCTCACTTCCTTTTTCTTTCCGGATTTCTCCTCTCAACCGGAAAAATCGTCTTTTTTTTTTTTGGGGGTTTGAACGATCATTGCTAGTCATCAATTGCAATCTTTGGTTAATATTTGATGTCTTGAGTTGATCAATGTGTTTGATTTGATTTTGATTTTGCTTCAGCGTTGAGTCCTGAGATGAAATCGACAATCGACAAGGTTGTTCAGTCGCACAAAGTGGTGCTCTTCATGAAGGGAACCAAAGATTTCCCCCAGTGTGGCTTCTCCAACACCGTGGTGCAGATATTGAAGTCACTGAATGTGCCCTTCGAGACGCTGAACATACTCGAGAATGACATGCTGCGTCAGGGGATGAAGGAGTACTCGAGCTGGCCTACTTTTCCCCAGCTCTACATTGATGGGGAGTTCTTTGGTGGCTGTGACATTACTATCGGTAAGATATAGTTTCTAGTCCTTCATTTCTGATGCCTTCAACTCGCCATTTACTTCAATTAGTCCATGAGAGTTTGTCAATAGAACTGATGCTTTAATCATAACAATGATATTGTTGCAGGATGACCACTTTCACCATGGATCTATCTCTTAAAACTAGAGAAAACTGGCAGTATATGTATTTATTACTAAAGATGTAATCATAACAATATCTATATGACCATGGATATTGATGCAGGATGCCCACTTTCATGCCCACATTATTACAGAAATCTGTGCATCTTACATTAAAATAGTTAGGCATACTTATCTATGCTAGCGAGGTGATAGAGAAAATATTGTCAATCCATTATCATCCGACACATGACCTACATGTGGTGGCCAAGTTGGCATAGGGGAGGCAAGACCTGCCCGCTTGGTATTCCCGTGTGGACAAGTCCAAAGTAGGCAGTTATGGGTTGTTGCTCCCTTTTTTTACTTGGTATAAAAGCCTATCTCTGACATAGGAATCGATGTTAGTCACCTTTTTACTACTTCCACCTCACTTCACCTCATCTCGGGGCTAACTTGAGCGTCGGAGAGACTGGGTTGAGAAACCTACTTCCAACCTTGGCCTTCGTGCAGGTCATCGCTGGAGCACCTAAACGCACCCACACCGACACCTCCAGCATCACCTCGACGACACCTCATCGTTCCTACGCACATGTAGCCCAACCATGTTGGGTTGATCTAACCGTCAGCGACATTTTCCCCTAACATTTTGGCACTAGGAGAGCCATGTCGTAGGAATGTCAGCTCGTCGACCCACTCAACGAGCGTTCGAGCAAGGATGCTTCACCCCCGACTCATAGTACTTTCACTCACAAGGGGTAGTACTCAATGTTTTCGAACCTCGACGCTTTTGTCTCGGCACAAACTTCGATGAGGTTTCGATGTATGTTCAACGACTCAGGCCTCTCTCCCCCAATGACGATCCTGACCCACATGCTCGTCCCCGTCAAGGTTTCCTAAACCTTACTCAATAAGTACAAACGTTGACAGGAATGATACAGATTATTGCTCTACTCCTACCTCAGCTGGTCTAATTGATGGTGCCTCTAGCGTCGTTGCAGTCCGCAGTACTATTGACGCCCGTCGAGATTCCCTGACCTGACGTGGCACTGATCCCCTAAGGACGCCCGAGGCCCGTCGAGCTCCCAGTAGATTGGGCACCCTAATCCTCGATCGTAGAGTTCAGTAGATCTCATCATTCTCGATTTGCCTTACTCGAGTCCAAGGCCCAGTCCACAAACTACACGGAGAACACCATTCGAGTGTAATTGCAATAGATGGACCAGCGCAAGGAGGACATGCGTCAGGAGTTTCAACTAACCAGGGGAGAAGACCGACGTCAACTTGGGTCGATCACCATTCATTTAGAAGATCCAAGAAGAGCCTATTCTCGCTAACTTTCGACTCCCGACCTTGGAGGCATTTGATGGTTGTGTCGACCCAACCGAGCACAGTGCAGCTTTTCATGCTCAGATGTCCTTATACATCATGATTGATGCTCTGATGTATCACACCTTCCCTACTATGATGCAAGGCCTAGCGTGAGAGTGGTATGCCCACTTGAAGCCACTCTTGATTATCTCATTTGGCTAATTAGCAAAAGAGTTCGAGCAACATTTCAACATGAATGTATGGCCTCGGTGTTCGACAACAACCCTATTGGGACTTCGGCAAGGGGGAGGAAGAGATGCTCTCGAATTTCGTTGCCCGATTCACAAACGAGATCCAAGGCATAGTCGATGCCTATCCATCGCTCATGATGGGGCTTAGGTCCTCTTGACTCTTCTAGTCGTTGATAGAGAAACCATCGACGATAGTATTCGAGACACTCCGAAGGGCCAACTCCGGAAGGCCAACTAATACATCGCCACTTAGGCGAGGGTCTCGGGTAAGCACGAAGAGTTGTGCAAGAGGCCAAGGTAGGAGCGGCCACTACCTGAATATCTCACCCGAGGTGCGCCTAGTGAAGTAGAGGCCTTGAAAGTTTGCTTTCGACCGCCAACAAGTTGTCAGCTATGAGATAGACAAGTGGTTAGGAACTGGATTTATTTTTGAGGTGCAATATACCCTTAGTGGCTCGCCAATGTTGTATTTGTTAAAAAATCGAATGGAACTTGACGAATGTTTGTTAATTATATCGATCTCAACAAGGCAGGGTGAACATCACACAGACGTAGCCCTACGAGGGTGAGTATTTGAAGATGCCCGATGCGCTCTCCTCAGGGGTGAGCATCTCAACGAGACCCATTGCGCCCCTAAGGGGGTGACCATTCGAAGATGCTCGATGCATCCTCCTGGGGTGAGCATCTCAACGACACCAACACGGCCCCATGGGGTGAGCATTTGAAGATGCCCAATGCAAGCTCCTCAAGGGTGAGCATCTCAACGGCACTGATGTGCCCCTACAAGGGTGAGCATCTCAACGACACTAATGCACTCCTATAAGGGTGAGCATCCAGAAATGCCCAACACATCCTCGAGGGTGAGAAACTCAATGGCACTGATGCACCCCTACAGGGGTGAGTGCTCGAAGATGCTTGATGTGCTCTCATTAGGGGTGAGTATCTCAACAAAGACTGACGTGCAGGGTGAGCGCTGAAGATACGCAATGCGCCTCCTCGAGAGTGAGCATCTTAGTGGCACCAACGCGCCCCTACGAGGGTGTGTGTCCGAAGGGCCCAATGCACCCTCAGGGATGTGCATCTCAACAGCATCGATGTGACCCTACGGTGGTAAGCATCCGAAGATGCCCGATGTGCCCTCCTCGGGAGTAAGCATCTTAGTAGCATCGATGCACCCCTACGGGGTGAGCATCTGAAGATGCCCGATGCACCCTCCTTGTGGGTGAGCATCTCTACGGCAGCGATGCACCCCTATGGGTGTAGCATCCAAAATGCTCTAGGCATTCTCGGGTGAGCATCTCAACGACATCGATGCACCACAAGGGTGAGTGTCACATAATGGCACAATGCATGTCTCAAGAGGTCACCACCTCGCCAAACTCCTAAGGTGCATAGGTTGACCAAGATTGACCCAACCTCTTCGGAGAGCCCAAGGTGAGCTCAAGGTGCATAGCTCATCCAAGTTTGACCCGACCTCCTCAAAGAGCTCGAGATGCATAGGTTGGCTAAGCCCGACTAGACCTCCTTGAAGAGCCCATGATGTATAGGTTGGCCAAGCCCGACCCAACCTCCTTCGAGAGCCCGAGGTGGGCTCAAGGTGCGTAGGTTGGCCAAACCCAACTTGACCTCCTCGGAGAACCCAACGTGAGCCTAAGGTGCATAGGTTGGTTAAGCGTGACCTAACCTCCTTGGAGAGCCCAAGGTGCATAGGTTGGTCAAGCCTGTTTCGACCTCCTCAAAGAGCTTGAGGCATGTAAGTCGGTCATGCATTGAGCATCCCCTCTGCTTTTACATGTTACACGTGTCGAGATAATCCATGGCTGCATTTTCGAACCTCTCAAGGAGAGCTCTTGAAGTGTACCTTCGAAGGGGAGAAATGATAGAGGAAATATTGTTGATCAATTATCATCCAACACGTGACCTACATGTGGCAGCCAAGTTGGCATAAGGGAGACAAGACTTGCCCCCTTGGTTTGCCTGCATGGACATAAGTCCAAAGCAGGCGGTACCGGCTGTCTTCCCCTTTTTTTGTCGTTAGAGACTATTTGGGGTTGTCCCCTCAAGGAATATTCCTTGGAATGTTTTATCCCCTTCTTACTTCGTATAAAAGCCTATCTTCGGCATAGGAATCGAGGTCAATCATTTTTTTACCACTTCCACCTCACCTCACCTTAGGGCTAATTTGAGTGTTCGGGGGATCGGGTTGGGAAACCCACTCTTAACCTCGATCTTTGTGCAGGACATCGTTAGAGCACCTGAGCGCACCCACACCAACTTCCACGAGACTCCAACGTCACCTTAGCGACACCTCATCGTTCCTACCCACGTATAGCTAAACCACGTTGGATGTTGAGTTGACCTGAACATCAAATTTTCCCCCAACACTAGGCAAGGTGCAGCAATCAAAGGCTAGGACATATCCCTGATTTAATGAACTCCATTATTGTTCCCACAGGATGATAATTAAACAAGTGTTGTCCATTGCTAGAGAAATTTTTGATATAGAAGTCAGTTTTAAGTAACGTATTTCTAGATGAGCAATGTAAGTTATGGGAGCAATTTCGGTCTTGGGCATACATAGAATGAGAATAGAATGAGGTATGGAGTTCTGAGTCCACTACTTAAATCATCCTTGTATTCTTACCATCTTGCACTCCTATATATAAACTCCAAACTACTGGCGTTTTCTCCCTTTGGAGTTTTGTATTTGCAGCCAGTTCCAATCATCTCTTCTTCAACACAATTGGTCTGCAAAAACAAGTGAAAGTAATTTACATACATATACTTGAAGATGCATATGCAACATACTTGCATGCCAATGTGTATATCTATGATGCATCAGGTACTGGCTTCCAAAAATTCAATTTAGTGATGGAACTTCGAAACCTGAAGAAATCTGATTCATGACACTACCTGTGTTTTTCTCTATTAGTCTCTTTCTTATTTATGCTTATTCTTGTAACACCATTCCTTTATGACTTGAAACTATATTTTTTTTTTCTTGTTCTATATAAAGTGGCTACAATATTGGAATATGCAATAATTGAAAGGGAACTTAGAAGTGGAAAAATGAGTGTTAGCAGGATGATAGGACGAGGAGTTGCAGTGCAGGTGATTGTCATTGAGAAATTCATTTGGTTAAGTTGAATGAACAAATCGTAATTGAAGAAACACAGGAGATATTGGTTTTTAGCTTACTTTTCTCCCTTTTCTATCGTATGTTCTTGTATTATACGATTCCATGCCATGTTTTATTCTGGCAACTTTCACTCGCTCAGCAACTATAGTATAATGGATTTGTTTTTGAATTGGCTACCATGTCCTTTCGCCTTTATTTGCTAATGTTCTTGCATTTAATTGTGTAACAGAAGCATACAAGAGTGGGCAATTGCAAGAACTAATTGAGAAAGCAACGTGTTCTTGATGATCAGCGAGTTACATATTGATTTTGATATTTGTGGTAATTCAACTATCTCTCTTGAGTTCCTGAAATCCAAACCCTTGTTTTCATTTGCCACCGAACGCTGTCCTTGTAGAATGCTCTTTTGGTACCAACTCTGAAACCATAAATGATGGTTTTTGCTTACATAATCACCTATCTTACATGGTTTTTATCTTTATATAGACAAATATGGGATCCATGGAACAATTACTAGGAAGTACAACAATCTCGCAAACTAATAATTAGTTCACCTCATTACTGTATAGTCCACAGTTGATATGTAACTGATTGTATATTAATTGATTGCGTAGGAACCACTGAAATTAGCAACTACCGATGCCCCATGATACCCGTCGCATAAAATTTCACTGTATTTGGTACTTATTTGTATTCAATCATCTGTCTTCCTTGTGGAATACTATTGATTAGGCAAGAAATGTTAGTTTTTGTTTTCGTTTCTGAAATCTTAGAAAGCTCTTTTATTCTTCTTCTCAGAGCAAAATTAATATTCAATCAATTGATTGCTTATCAAAATAGTGGAGGGCCTTTTCTACGGAAAACAACGCTGGCAATACGAGAGAGAAGTTTTATGTTAGCAATCAGATCAACAGGCCACATAGAGTCGATCCCATGTGCTTGCTGAAAGTGCTGAGCAACACAGCCGCAAGCACACCTTGCTATGCTCCACAGAGCCCTCAGAATGGCTGTACTAAATACAACAAATCTACACTTGGAATGTTAACAGCTTTCTTGACCATGTAGGGTAACAAGGGAAGCCTAAAACTGGCAAAAAAATCATTAAAGAACAGCATAGAAAGAGGGAATCGCAAACACTATCACAAGCACAAAATAGCTGAACATGAGAGGGGGATCAACCACGAAAAAGGGGGAGTTGGGTGGCTGAGATGGAGATTTCAACAGACGGTAGCAGCAGGGAAAGTGTTTTCTCGAAAGCTAGACTTTTAGTAATTCATGTGGAAAATACACATCCATATGATCAGAACAAAAGGCCTAAATGAGCCTAACGATAGCAAACAAGAACATATACATATATATTGTCCACAATTGTGGTGTAACGTACATGAACATACCCAAGTAAAAACACAGGTGTGATAGTGTGCGTTAACAGAGAAAGGCAAAGGACAACAGCTAGTACAGCAGAAAGAAGAAAAGGTTTGATTTCTTTTGCCTAAAACAAATGCCTTGGTATGAGATAAACTAAGATCAGAGACAACACCTATGACCCAGCCACAAAGTGGCCCAAAATGGTGAGGCATCCATGACTGATAAGCTGATAAACATGCAATAGATTGAATTCCCACATAAGAATATGCAAAATAGAAAAAAAAAAAAAACAAGTATAGTTGATCATTTGAGATACACCAATGTGCCATATGCAAAATAATACGGCTGACTATGATGATGCACTTTTTAGTGGTGGACATGAGAAGGAATCCATATAAGAGAGGAGTTTTACCACAAGCAGCAAAATGTAATTATTTAAGAACTAACAATGACAGAGCTACAGAGACATCTAGATGAGGTCAAGATGCAGCTAAACTGCTGACTGTGCTGCTTGGTGATCTATGTAATGAACTTAAAGAAATAGGGAATAACAGCGAGATAAAAGACTAATCTTAGTGTGCAGTTATAGTCCTAAATGATGCACAAGTGTTGTGTTTGTTCTAGTTTTTGGGAACAACAGAAATGAAAGCACAAGTAGGGTGATTGGTTGTGCCCAGTGGTCAGGCACCATAAGCAGCTTACTATAAAAGGTCTCTGTTGGGACATCCAGATGATTAGCACATTATTATACAGTTGATAAGCCTCAACTTCAGATTCATGTTGGTGCATATTATATGCAATTTAAAATAATGAAAAACAATTTATAGAAAAAAAAATCACTAATCTAGAGAGATAAAGTTGAGTCTCATCAAACATCAAGTCAGAAAGAGCAACAGCTACAGTAGGCAAGTTGGTATGATGCAAATAGCTAACCTCTGATGCTCACAGACCAAGGAACAAAACCACAAAAGAAATTAAATGGGCACTTACCAGTCAAGAGCCTCATAATGGTCTGCATAGACCATGCAACCAACACACATAACTCCATGAAGTGTGTGAGGAAGTCCAATAGGAATTGATGATGTCGATGGTGAAGTAGTAATGCAGTCCGAAAGATCAAGACAAGCAAGAGATTGCAGCATGAGGCATAAAAACTTCTATTCATTGCCCACTACATTGTTTCGCAAAATCAAGAAAGAGCAACATGATTCCCTCAGCCCGCAATACAAATTCACTAAATCTACATCAAGCCAAATACTTGTACAAAATGCCACTGACCATTGACATGCTTCAAAAAGAAATATCACTTGACCTTAATTGTGCCAAGTATCCCTACTTTCTATGAAATACTTCAGATTATCAGACATTACACTTGCATGATCTGCAACATAATGAATCAAAATCTATTATCAGGTTTGACTAATTTGAACTTCTTTTTCTCTTCTTTTTTTTTTTTTGCCTGCCAACTAATATTTGCCAATGGCTGAATTAAACCAGGATCTACAATACAAAACCTGATATGACTACCAAGGACATCTGAAGACAGAACTCAATTTAATGTTAAGGTCTAACTGATGGAAGAAAATACGTCAAACTATGCTACGAAGGAAAATAACAAGTAAAGCAATAACCTTTTCAAGACTGGAAATTCAACAACAGTACAAGATAACAACTGAGATGGATACTAGACAAGCACAGTGTCCTAACCTCAAGTGCACTAAAAGCATGAGAACATAAAAGCACACCTTTGTTCGTTGATCATCAAGACTGCAGCGACACCATATACATAGATAGTAAGAGATATCAAAGCGACAACATTGAAGCGGCATCATTTATTCATCTTTGCCTCTTCCAACACCAAGTCATGACTATTGAACAGCAATGGCAAGGAACACCAGAAAGTTCATCGTAGTTAGTAGTCTGCACGATGGTCACTGTAATAATCATCTCTTGCAGAGAAAGAGCTCTCCGCCCTTTCGGTGATCTTCTCTTCCTCGTACCTCAGTCCTTCTTCCAGTGCCAACCCTCCTAATGCACCAGCCACCGCCCCAACCGCCAGGCCCGTAGCCGCTCCAATTTTGCTACCTCTTGGCCTATGATCATAAGCAGAAAACCCTGATGAGTAGCCCGTCGGGGCTGATGGCCCCCCGTAGCCGGATGGCCGATCATAGTAGGGCTGGACCGGGGCAGGAGCCGGAGCCGGAGGCGCCGAGTAGCATGCAGCGGCAGGGGAGTAATATCCAGAAGAGTAGGGATCGGAGTATCTCCCATATGGGTGCTGAGGAGGGGGTGGGACGGGATAGGGTGGCCGTAAGGAGGGATGGGAGGGGGCGGCGGAGAGAAGTTGCGGTAATCTCTAGCCGAGTGAGGTGGAGGAGGCGAAGGGAAGGGAGGAGCGTTGGAGGGATAATAGTAGCCCGAGGAGTGTGGGGGAGGGGGGAAGTGGTAACCGGGTCTGGGTTCGGGTGGGGGGCAGGGGCGCTCTCGGATGGCGAGCCTGATGCGGATCTTACCCTGGGGGCGGCCGGATGGGCGCCGGAGCTCGAGGGTTCGGACGGGAGAGGGTGGGGCTCCGCCTCCGCGGCCGGTGGCATAGCCGGCGAAGGCGTCCTGATGGAGCAGGTCCTTGAGAGGGGATCGGGCGGTGCCGACGAGGGGCTTGGGGGTCTCGGAAGGCTTGGAGTGGAAGACATCGAGGGTGAGGAAGAGAAGGGTCTCGGCCGAGGGGAGGGGGAGGGCGAGGCGCTCGTTCCAGACAGGGCGGGTGGAGCCGGCGTCGTCGGGCTTGCTGGCAACGCGGCGATCGGGGTCGAGGTAGACGACGACGTAAGGCTTGAGGTCGCCGTTGCGCCAGTTGACGTTCTTCAGGTGATTCGCGGAGACGACGGTGACTTCGAGGTCGAGGGGCCTCGACGACGAAGATGGGTGAGGAGGAGAAGGAGACGGAGGGAGGAGGCGCCGCGGAGAGTCCATCGATTCCGACCGATCGAGCTACCGGGAGACACCTGGGCTTGCGGAGGGCAATTGATAATTCCCAGCGACGGGTTGGAGGAAGGGGGAGAAACGGGTGGGTGCGCACAAAGGCGAGCAAGATTGTTCGGCGACGGAGACGGGTAATTTCCTTTTACCTTTTCCTTTATATTTTTCCATCCCCTTCGGATTTTAAATTCTCTTCGATATTCCTT
>CP097508.1:16505371-16600370 GCA_023547065.1 Musa troglodytarum
ATTTGATGGTGCCACTGTTATCTCTCTGGTTGCCGGCAAGGTTCCCACGGTGGTGATTGTGATATCAGGTAGGCCATTGGTTTTGAGCCAGAATTGTTGGACAAGATCGATGCCCTGGTTGCAGCTTGGTTACCTGGAAGTGAGGGAGGGGGCATTGCTGATGTCCTATTTGGAGATCACGACTTCGAAGGTGTGCTGCCGGTAACTTGGTTCAAGTCGGTCGACCAGTTACCCATGAATGCTGGGCACAATGCCTATGACCCCCTGTTTCCACTGGGATATGGGCTGAAGATGAATCTGGACAACAGAAGCTGATGGAGTTGTCCTTCAGGTCTGCATTCTACGATGTTCCTTCCTGTATCGTGATTTATTTTGAAGTACCATTTGTATTGATAACAAGTGTAGCCCCTTGCAATCACCATTATTGTATTTAGATGATGTTAAACTCCATCGTTGTGGTGTCAAATAAGTTTTTATCTGATTCCCATAGAGAGAGAATAAAGAAGGGCCCGTGATTGATAATTATAATGGGTTTTATTGGTACCGCCTCACTGCTAAACGTAGGAATGCGTGCCATCTCCCGACGGCTATCATCAGGACATCAATGTCTTCTCTGGAAGCGTGTCCTCCTTCAATTCTTCAAAGACCGCAGCGAACTACCAACATTGTGGTGATCCGTGTCATTTTTGTTTGATCTTGGAAGAAAGCTTTCCTTCTACTAGTTATGAACAGCCATCCCTCGTTATCAATAGAAGGGCGTGCAAGAGTGTCTAATTTCTGGCGTATCTGTCAAGTGGTGTCGGTCTTTATAAACCCTTCGCGAGCTCATCAGATTTGAGCGAGACGGCGAGTGCCTGATCGGAGGAGCAGGAATAGAGAGGGTTTCAGCTGCCCAGAATCTGTTCGAGGTATGGTCGAAGATTAACACTCGTCTCGTGCAATTCTTACTCATTTCCGGTGTGTGCGTTGATATTATTATTAATGCTTTTATGCAGGTGAACTATTATTCACAAGGATCGGTTCAAGCCAATGGGGGAAGGCGAAGCTATATACACGAAAGATGGGACGACTGATCTGCATGGGAACCCTGCGATCGAGAATGACACTGGAACTTGGAGGGCCTGTCCCTACATTCTTGGTACGGTTGTCTTGTTCTCGTAACCATGTGATCTGTGCAGCTACTGTATAAAGTATTCATGTCGTGCTGCCTGTCTCAGCAAACGAGTGCTGCGAAAGGCTGGCCTACTATGGCATGAGCACCAACCTGGTGAACTACATGAAGGATCGTCTCCACCAAGGGAATGCTACTGCAGCAAATAATGTCACCGACTGGTCCGGTACATGCTATGTCATGCCGCTTCTTGGGGCGTTTATAGCTGATGCCTACGCCGGCCGATACTGGACGATTGCCAGCTTCATGATCATCTACATCTTGGTGAGGAACTCGCATCCGTATGATTCTTGTGCTGGAGGCCTCAGGTTGTGGACACTGATCTACTCGGCTGCAGGGTCTGACACTACTGACGTTGACGGCATCAGTCAAAGGCCTGCAGCCTCCTTGTCACAGTGGCGTCTGTGATCCAACGAGAGCACAAACTGCGGTGGTCTTCACATCCCTGTATCTTATTGCACTGGGAACAGGAGGAATCAAGCCATGCGTCTCTTCCTTCGGCGCTGACCAGTTCGATGAATCGGACGAGTCGGAGAAGAAGAGGAAGAGCTCCTTCTTCAACTGGTTCTACTTCTCCATCAACATAGGCTCGCTGGTGGCTGCTTCTGTGCTGGTATGGATACAGACGAACGTGGGGTGGGGCTGGGGGTTTGGGATCCCGGCTGTCGCGATGGCTGTTGCCGTCGTGAGCTTTTTCTTGGGCACGCCATTGTACAGGCACCAAAAGCCAGGGGGAAGCCCTCTTACACGTATTGCCCAGGTTATGGTGGCATCCTTGAGGAAATCTGGAGTGAAGCTACCCGCAAATAAGTCACTGTATGAAATCACACGGGAATCTGCCATACGAGGTAGCCGCAAAATGGATCACACGGACCAATTGAAGTAAGTCCACGGAACTCCTTCGATATGATAGCTGTAGCTGCAACTGGCTTTCTGATCTTAATGTTCTCCGTCTCTGCTAATTAAGCATGTTTTGTGGGATGTCACCTGAAACCCCACACCCCATGGACAAGGCTGCAGTGCAGACTCAAGAGGACAAGATCAACGGCGCGGTGAGCCCATGGAGGCTGTGCACGGTCACCCAAGTCGAGGAGCTGAAGAGCATCGTGCGCCTCCTCCCGATCTGGGCGAGCGGCATCGTCTTCTCCACCGTCTACAGCCAGATGGGCACCATGTTCGTGCTGCAAGGCAACACCTGGATCGCCACATGGGCCCCCGCTTCGAGATCCCGTCAGCCTCGCTCTCCATCTTCGACACCATCAGCGTCATCGTCTGGGTTCCCATCTACGACCGCGTCGTCGTTCCGGTGGCCCGAAGGTTTACGGGTCGGGAGCGGGGCTTCACCCACCTGACGCGCATGGGCGTCGGCCTGGTGATCTCCATCTTCGCCATGTCGTCTGCTGGCCTTCTCGAGGTCGCGCGGCTCCGGGTGGTGGCGCGGCACAAGCGGTCCGATGGCTATGTTCCCATGTCCGTGTTCTGGCAGGTGCCTCAGTACGTCATCGTGGGGGCAGCCGAGGTCTTCACCTTCATCGGACAACTGGAGTTCTTCTACGACCAGGCGCCTGACGCGATGAGGAGCATGTGCTCCGCCCTCTCGCTCACCACGGCGGCGCTCGGCAACTACTTGAGCAGCTTGCTTGTTACCATCGTCGCACGCATCACCACGAAGAACGGGAAGCCTGGATGGATTCCGGACGACCTCGACCGCGGCCACCTCGACTACTTCTTCGGGCTCCTGGCCGTCCTCAGCCTTGTGAACTTTGGCGTGTATCTTCTGATGGCGAAATGGTACACCTACAAGAAGGCAATAGATAATGAGACGAAGGCGGTACCTAATGACATTGCGGTGCAGTGATGTCGACGGCAGTGCCAATGCAAAGACTCAGTGGAACAAATATGTTTTAGTTACACAACGAAATCTTGATATGCTTTCGACTTGTAGTTTGCTGTCACAGCACTGGCATCTGAAATCTTGATATTAGATGGCAAAGGAGCACCACCTTGCGGACAGAGAATGACGAACACCAACATCGGCAAGACTGGACCACTTCAACAGATTACAGTGATGCATATTAGAAAGTTGGAGGGTCGACTCCATCGCCGGTAAAAGATAATTAAACAATTTCCGGGAGGTGTTTTCAACAATCGTCCACACCAACCAAGACATGGTTGTTAACAGTACCAAATGCAAACACATGACAGAAACAAAGCGACCACAATGAAGAAACTAAATATTGCTTTTTTACTTTGGTTGCACGACATCAAGAATTTTAAACAAGAGGATATCAACCAACCTTGAAAAGTCTCCCCCAAAAAGCATTGCTTGGTTGGAGGCTTTTCTCAAGTTCAGTTAACAGCCACAAGTTGTCAACAAAGCCCACCTCATCAAGATATGTTATACTCATTACCTTCTACCAAGCATCATTCAAAATCTGTGCATCTTTCCTCACTAGCAAACTCAAAGAACACAGCCAGGTATTTTAAACCAAAACTTCATATCTATTTAAACAACATGATTTGAGCAGCAAAATTTGCACAGGAGATTATCCAAGGCGAGATTGTGGAAAAGACAACCTGTAGTCACGGGCATTTCCAATTATCTCCAGCATAGATGGCCTGGTTTCCAAGTTCTTCCTCAATTCTAAGTAGCTGCAGTGTTGAAAAAAAATATGTCAACATACACTTAATAAATATTAGAATGCTATCTGCCATAATTTTCAAAAAAAAGAAGTCAACATAGCAGCTTGTAATAATCCACTTCCGATTCAACAGAAACAATCCTTAACTCGATGAAATCTTAGAAAAGAATAGACACATTAGTAAAATTTATGGGATTATGAAAACATAAATGATAAGATACATAGGACGAGACCCATTTCAAAGCAAAAGGTCTTTCTTCAACAAAGGCTCAGCATGTGGTTGGTATCTATCCTAGAAAACATGCAAACTCCTCATCATGGTGACAACTATTTGCTTTGTGCAAAAAAGCACAAAGCGATATATGCTTATCGGTAGTTTAATTAAAGTGACCCAATCTTAGTGTTCATAGTCAACATCTTAATGGTTGAAATGAGCCACATTAATATGATCTTCTTATTTATTAGGAACAGACCAACCTGATTGTATTTTGCAAGCCGCTCACCCCGACAAGGTGCACCAGCTTTTACTTGACCAGTGGCAAGCCCAACTGCTAAATCAGCAATGAATGACTCTTCGGTCTCTCCAGATCTATGAGAAATGATGACTCCCCATTGAGCATCCTTTGCTTGCTTAACAACTTCTATAGCCTCTGTGACCGTACCAACCTGATTTACCTGCATCATAATCCAGATCCAGAATAATCATATCAAAGCTTATGAGATTAAGAATTCAACAAACAATCATTTTCAGTCAAGCAATATCCCAGTTTTGATTCAATTTCTTTTTCTGATTCGATTAATGCAATTGTTTGAAATTAACCATATTAGGTCCTAATCAATTTGTAAAGTGAATTCAATTCTAAAATATTGGTATTGCTAATTTTCCTAATCTAAGGCTTATATTTTTGAACAGCCATGACAAAAATCAATGTAGTGCTTAACGCCACCAACTTTTTCCCAAACCTTTCTTGAACTATATTTAAAGAAAGTAAACTGTCCAAGACTGTTATTATACTTCTATCATAGACACTGCTAAAGCCATGTGCGTGCTCAGATCAGCAGGCTACCTTGAGAAGAAGGGCATTGCAAGTATACTCATTTACTGCCCGCTCAATGCGTTTAGGATTTGACATCAATAAGTCATCTCCAACCACCTGCAAAATGTTCTATCAAGAACTGTTCTTCATCTTTAGCCCAGAAGTACTCAGAACAAGGAATGTACCTGGCATAACCTAAGGCAGAGAACAACTTTGTGTGTTCCCAGTCCTCCTTGTCAAAGGGCTGCTCAATAGAAACAATTGGATATTCTAGTAGAAATGTAATTTGTCAATTAGATCTATGTTGCTTTCCATAATTTCAATAGCGAACTAAAAATAATCAACAAGGCAGATGACTTACCTGTACACAGCTTAGTATATAACTCGAGCATATCTTCCCCTGTTTTGAAATCTTGTCCTGATTTAGCTGGTGTTTTGAAGTCTAAATCATACTTCTTTCCTGATAAGAGCAAAAATATTTTTAGTTAGTTGTCTACCAACATCATAATGCACCTAGTGTCACATTAAAATAGCAACCAATCACATACTATGCATAGTTTGGAAAATTCAAATGAATGGTTCAAGGAGCAACTGCTCCTTTATTATTTCTCCACACTAAAAATTTTTCCTGATATATTTTGCATTTTGAAGTCTGACATCTTTCATTGCAGAATAAATCAATTAAATATATCAGTTAGGCACATTGATATCTGAAATTTAAATTTAGGCAAATCAACATCATGTTTCATGATGCCGCTAATTCCGACAAGAGGAAACACTGAGCAAAATTAACATGTGATGTTTGAAATTTAAATAGAGAAAATGGAACTAAGTTTCTTGCATTGCATTTACCGATGCAAAAATCAGTAGCGCCAACATCTATTGCCATCTTAATTCTTCCATTATATCCTGCTCTGTCAATTGCCTCCTTAACAAGATCCAAGCACGTGATGCTGATGCCCAAAAAAGATTAGCTGGTCCAAATAAGTTCTAAAGAGAACAAATTTACATAGCAAGTACAATATTCGAGTCTACTTAAAGACAATTGTGCCAATCAGAATGTGATAGCACGAGTCAAGATATATTGTGGCAGAAATGTAATCAAATGTACTATGCCAGACCGTGCGTAAGGCATTCAAATATGTCTAGACTAATCATAAAAGAATGGTATAACTTGCCTTGAGATATTTGGAGCAAATCCACCATCATCACCAACATTATACCCAACTGAACCATATTTCTCCATAATAATAGCCTGGAGTTCAGCCAAACCATGTGAAGAGCAGCCAGATTAGTTGAGGCTGGAAAATATAGAGTGAAAACCAGAATAATCAAGTAGAAGAATCCTTTGAAATGGTACAAGAGTGAGGAATTAAAAAAAATTCTAGAACTGCACTGCTGTAGTATATTGTAAGAAAATGAAACAAAAGGTTAAAACAAATCTCAAATTAACATATCAACTTTTTAGATAAAACATAATGCATGTGACACTTGGAACACCTAAAACCAAGAAACAATAGTCAGATGCAGTAGAAAATCTATCGCTGAAACTCCACCTTCAAGAGGTTATATGAGCAAGTTGTTACTTTCAGAAGAATCAAATATTGAAAAAGAATAACACAACACTAAGAAGTTGATTTTGAGTACCTTTAAGTGATGATATGTTTCAGAACCCATCTGCATTGCTTCCTGAAAGCTATTTGCACCAACTGGAAGAATCATAATTTCCTGAAAGTGTAGTAATTGACATTGTCAGTTTCTAACTTCTCACCAAATAAGATTATCAGGAAAAAAAAAATTATGCCATGAGCTGATAAAGTTTTCAACATCAGAAAGAGGGAAATTTAAAAATAAAAAATGCCAAGTATTTTGAAGTGAAAGTTGATAAATCTTAGTCTGAACACATGGTGTGATATGAAAAAAGAATTTCTAGCAAGCAGGAAACTGTTTCATATGTGAATCATTCCACGGTGCAAGTGCTATTGACATACATTTTAACAGTAGTAAAGGAAACAGAAAATACCACTGAATTTAAACGTACTGAATTTAGCAGAAATGTAATTAAACAGAAAGCACACTGAATTTGCATAAAAACACACTGAATTTAAGCAAATGTTGTCTAAATTAAACATGGCTAATTGAATAACTTGATGCATCACTCCTTTAATTGGTTCAACTATGTTAAGATGTTAATAGCCTCTCATCCATACATCTCACTTATCTAGCAAAAGATAATTGGTCTCAAAAATCAGGACTAATACAGGCAATACCTGAACAGCCAGATTGTTCTCAGCATGTTTTCCACCACTTATGACTGTGATGGCTGGAACAGGAAGAACTGGATTGCTTTTACCAGAAAGATCAGCAATATGCTTGTACAATGGAACCTAAAAATACAAGAAAATGAACAAAGGTGTAGATAAATGAAACAGAAAATCCAACAGCCAAGTCAAAATTATATTGTACCTCTTTTTCAGCAGCACCAGCTTTACAGGCAGCAATTGACACAGCTAACATTGCATTCGCTCCAAGCTCAGCCTGTAAAATGTAGCCTACTAAATATAGCCTGCTTTTATCATAAGCATTCTGTAAATACAGACGAGATAGATACTGAAACAAGATACAAAATTCAATCCCTCAAATACAATATCCAGAAAGATCAAGGGATCATATGTTACCATGTTTAATACTTAATGCCATTTATTCCGAAACATGAAAATATATGAGTTAAGGATAAACATGTACTAGCTAACAAATAAATTCTGCAAGTAAGAATAGCTATCCACTGGAAAAAGAAAGAAATCAAGTGGTTTAACACAAAAAACAAAGACATTGGGTGAAAATCAAAATATACATACAATATATAAAGAACTAGATGTTAAATGTTAATCTAGCAACAAAAGAAGAAAAAATCATATAAATAAAAAGCAACAGAATTAGGAATATCTCCAAATTAATAAAGAACAATTGATGATAAGCAAGAGGACTCTACAAGACCACCAATTTTCAGCATGCAATCTTAATTATTTTGCTTTCATCATAACTGTTCTTTTCCTTTTGTCTACTCAGTCCATTCATCTCTTTTTGAAGTGTAAACTTTCTCTTATGCATTTATTGTACAAAATTGATCCAATGCTGTACTTGACTAACAAAAGAATGTCCTTTTTGAAGCGTAAACTTAATTATCTGTATGATATTCTTTTAGCTGGTGATTTCTTTTCTTTCATTTGTCAAAAATAATTTCGAAGAGAATGATAATTCCAAAGATAAATAAAAATGATAATAGTTAAACTACAAATGTATAAGAAAAATCTTTGATAAATAACAATGATAATAGTCAATTTAGAAAGGTAAACAAATAAATTCTTTCTTCAGAAAAAGCTATAAGGTTGGAGTCTCAAGGTTTGAAGACATTAGCAAACACTTCGATCGTATCATAAACTCTTCAGGTAATTGTTGATTTGTATCTTGCTACTCATGGTTGACAGAAACATTAACACAAAAAATTGCAGTCTCCATAAATAGAAAAATCTGAATTTGCCTTTCATGGACTATAAATAAAGAAAATAACTTAACAAGTAAATACACAATGGATAAAATTGTATGATACTTCAAGCATTGAACTTAATTTAAGAATAATAACAGGTTAACCAACCACTAATGTATTTTAGATACTTGGAAGGATTTAATCCAACACCCTTGCATCCAGATGATCAAAAGTTCTTAGCAAAGGAAAAGAGATATATAGTAAAGTCTTGTAAAGATGATGAATTCTGCATAATAGATAGATGAAAGTGATCTCATCGACAGTAAGCATCAATGAGAAAATGCAAACATCTCCATGGACCATCAACAAAATAAATAAATATATAAAGAATGCATGAGAGTTAAATCAAGGTGCTAAAACAATACAATCAGATTTTCCTTTGTAACCAAACTGCCATAAGCCTAGAAATTATGAGATATTTTCATCATGGAAGACTTTAAAGAAATACAAGCAAGAATGGCCAAAGCAATAAAGTTATGTTATCAACAAAAAAAGACTTACTTTATACTCAGTTTTGTCCAAGTCCATCATTGCTTGATCTATTTGGACTTGGAGTAGGGGGTCCATGCCAATTAAGGCTTCAGAAATCTTCTCATTGATCATATTGACAGCTTTTAAAACACCCTTACCAAGATACTTCCCTTTGTCACCATCACGTAATTCAACAGCTTCGTACCTGGGTTTAGACAATAAAGACAGTGATCAACATGAAATATTATAATTGAGGTGCTAGGATTCAGATAAGGCATGAAGGAATTTATTGAGTGATGACTCCTTTTGACAGCAAAACAATTGACAGTTTCTTAATATGAAGCAATTATACAAGAGCAGGGGAAAACATGAAGGTGCGCTTCATTGCACAAACATTTTGTCAATTACTAACATCAGATGAATGCAAAATGAAACTGTGACAACCTGTACACATGATGCAATGGTCCTTGTTTGCATGAGAATGCAACAATGGCTAACAGGACACTAGCCAAGCACTCTTTGAACCTTCATTCCAGTAGATTATGTGGTACTAACATTAATATCTAGTACTTCCAATGACATGATATAAGTGGGTTTTTGTGTGGTTGCTAATCTTAGTAGTGCTTTATAAAGTAACAAGCTAAAATTAACAAAGAACTTCCAATGACATGGTCCTTGTTTTATGGAGAACATTAAAATTAACAAGCTAGTGTTTCTTAAGGTAAGATGGAAAACCTCAAATACATTTCATAATAAATAAAATGTGTAGAGTACAGAAAATATGTAGTAAGACAACCTATATTGTCATGGACAAAGTTTTAAACGGGGTGTTTGATGTAATGCTCATGCATGTCCGTGTCTTTTGGTTTTATTCATACTTTGCATAACATGAAGAGGGCTGATCGAAGGCTTAACAGCCCCATTTTAGTTGGATTTGGTGGCCGTTTTAGGTTTATAAATAAAGATTGTGTCATGTAGACACTTGTGGGGGATTTCGGTCTGTAGTGGACCATTTTGGACCATTTATTGTGCAATCGTTCTGAGCTTGTGAAGTCCATGGTTGTAATTTGTATTTGTCATAAAATATTTGCTTAAAATGGTTGCTTGTGAATCCTGAGTGAAGCGCTTTCTCTAACCTGTTTTCTCTTTTGTAGGTCCTAAGGGACCATAGGAGGTCTCGGAGAGACTGACCTTTGCGGATGGACACGCAAGGGTGCCGCTCGACTTAGGCAAAACCAACTAAGTCCGTGACAGATGGTATCAGAGTAGGACAAGTACACATAGAAATACTTAGTATGAAAACGTGGGGGACCTAGCGGGGCTGTGTTGAGGGCAGCCAACACGCGTGACCGTTTGGGGGAAATGGACATTGAGATGTAGGGAAAGGAATCGCTTAGAGGAGCGAGCATCCAAGAATGACATTCAGAGGAATGGTCAACCCTTCGCGCAAGAGGTACTACGAGGACAAGTAAACTTGGAAGAATGCGTAACGCACAAAAGTTGGGATAGTTGAGTTTGAGCAATGGCTCGACGTTGGCAACCAGACTTAACGGTGCTCGCAGTAGCGGGCGCTTGGTAAAGGATGAGACCGTGCAAGGTGGGATGGGTTGCTTAGCGATCGAAAGAGTTGTGCAAAGCTCACAGAGGTGGGGAATTGCTAACTCAAAGAATTTGATACTCATGCAAGGGCTTGTATGTGGATGATGGATTGTCTGTGGTCATCTCAAGACGACCGAAACTCAACGCCATGGAGTATTAAAACTTTTTCTTTGGCATGGGAAGGATACGTCCGTAGGAGACTGAAGTATGCAGTAGGTTCAACATATTGCTAAGGCCCTGAGAGGTGTAGTGGGAGTTGTATTGACGAAGAGTCATAATCTAACAAGTGCACTTATAGGGTAGAATAATGCACAGTTTGTTCAGCAAAACGGAGTAATCCAAAGAGGATGGTGATCTCCGAAACTTCCAGAGGGAAGGATGCGAAGAGAGAAGTTACTCCAACGGGACAGATATCTAGAACGGTTGTATCGTGTGGACACTTGTGGGGGATTTCGATCTATAGTGGACCATTTTGGACCCTTTGTTGTGCAACCGTTTTGAGCTTGTGAAGTCCATGGTTGTAATTTGTATTGGCTATAAAGTGTTTGCTAAAATGGTTGCTTATGGATCCCGAGTAAAACGCGTTTTCTAACCCGTTTTCTCTTTTGTAGATCCTAAGAGACCATAGGAAGTTTCGGGAAGGTTTACCTTTGCGGACGGACACACAAAGGTACCACACGACTTAGATAAAATCAGCCAAGTCCGTGTTAATATGGCAATGACCATATTTCTAGTACTAAGAAATGAATATCTAGAATAGAAAATATTCAAACTGCAAGGTGCTAACTGAATCTTTGAGAATAATAGGATCCTCCAAAATTAGGATATAAATAAAAAACAAGTGATTTTGTATGTGATTTCTCAGCGTCAGTTCTTGCAGTCCTTCATTAGGAATCTCACATATTCAATGATGATCACATTTGGAAGCCTATTGTGATCATTTTTGGCTAAACCTTCTAACTGGATTGGATAAGGGCCAAGAATCACATTCGGTTGCTTCTGATAGAAAATTCTGCATCAGAATCGACTGCCGCATTACTATTTTTATGCAAAAGATTTGTTGATTAAAATGCATCTAGGTTTCCAGAAATCGTTCACACAGAAAGCCCCAAGAGATGGATTGAATCGATGCGATTCAACAACCTCGCAAGAACGGTGGCGATCACCCAAGAAAGAAACTAATGAGCATTAAAAGATTTGGGAGCATGATTGGATCATAAAGGAGGAGGAAGACGGTCCACGCACATTCCAGCGGAGGCACCGCTGGGAACCGAAGCGCGATACATGCCCTTGTTGGTGTAGAGGTCGACTTCCACGGTGGGGATCCCTCGGCTGTCCAAGATTTGCCGCGCTTTGATCTTGGTGATGACGGGAGGGACGGCCTTCCGCATGTGATTGGACTGCAGAACGAACAAAGGCGACGATGAAATCAAACGACAAAATAAACCCAAGAAGTGGATATGGGGAGGTGGTGAGGGAAATAGGTACGATGAAGAGGACGGGGTCGGAGGCCTTGGCCCTGACGGCGGCATTGACGGCGTCCTCGATCTTCCGAGAGAGCAAGTGCTTGTCAAGATACTCCTGCACCGACATCTCCACTTCTTTCTTCTTTTGCTTCGCCTTTCTTCTCCCCCGTCGTCGTCTTCGCTTCCGCGAAACCCAACGAGAAATCCAGAGAGAGAGAGAGAGAGAGAGAGTTACGGTGGCTGATTAGACGATGGCACTTGATGAGATCGCGTCACCGCTGCCGCGCCGGATCGTGAAGCAAAGAAAGGGTAGAGAACGCCTCAATGACGATGATGCCCTTCAATTTGCTAAAATTTACGAACAATGCGATCCAACCCAAATGCATCCGACCCGAGCAGGTTCGAAACGGGTCGGATGTTAATATGTTCACGCCACATAAATAAGACAGCATCACGTCTATGTTGAGACATTCTAGCGATCAGTATAATAATTTTAAAGATTTTTCCCATCAATCAAATTATCAAAATTAATGTTTTGCTTTAATTAAATTATTTATTTCTATGTTTATGTAACATTATTAAAAAAATAATTAAAATGACTTCCTTAATCGTATGGGCAAGTTAAAAATTTAGTCAATCATGTGACTTTTAAAAACTAAATATTTTAAATTTTATTTTTATATGTGAACTATAAAAAATAAATATTATAATTCAATCTTCATGTGTAAAAATAAATTAAATATAAAAATTAAACTAGTACTTAGATTTGGAGAAGAGTTCATCTTCTTCCATGCTCCTTCGCATTGAGCGAAGGATTGAGGATCCTCAATCTTATACATTTTTCTTCTAAAGTTTTAATTTATGCTATGAGATTTGTAGTATTAAATTTGTTATAAATTTATGATACATAATAATATTTTAATTGTAAAATTTTATAATTAATAAATAATGATCATTTAACTTTAATATTAAAATATTTTTTTATTTAATGATGATGATGCATGAATAGTAATGTTATTTTAAGCTTGAATCCTATGTTGATGTATTTTATAAAATCTATGTCAAAATAGCCATTCTAATTTATTTAACATGTCAAACAATTATATGTGAATTTCTAAAATTTCATCTGCTTTAAATTTGGGATCACGGATTTATTATATTATTTAATTCATGAAAATTATATATTTTTAAATTTTAATTATTTAGAAGTATGTTTTAATGAAATACTTATTCTACTAATTTGTTCGGATTTAAATGTTATTTTGTGACAAATTAAAGTATTTTAAAAAAATTAAGCGTTAAACTTGGGTGTGACATGAGTCAAGTTGCTTTGTCAAACCAAGTTGACTCAGCCCATATGACCGAGCATGGTTCAGTCGTGAGACATAACCTAACTCTTGTAGCCATGTACAATTAAACCCATGTAAACCAGACATAATCTAACTCATGTAGTTAGGGACAATTCAACATATGTAATCAAGCACGATCCAACGTGCGTGCTAAATATAAACTACTTTAATGGTGATAAGGATATTAAGTATGGGACGACACCGGCCTTCTCGTCAGCCCTGGCCGACGCCATCGCCTCGCGCTCCAACCGCGTAGGATCGATCTAGCCGCTTCTCCTCAAGACGCCCCAACTACCCGCCTGATTACCACGACCGACTGCGTGGTCGCACTGACGCCACTTGCGCATGCCGGCACGCCCCTCCAACCTATTTAACCCGAACATTAGGGACAGAGGGGATCCGATCCGATCGTGATCTCTCATCCTTGCTCTCAACCCTTGCTCGTTTGAACACTCCGAGAGGTGAGTAGACTCACACCGCAATTCCTCTCGAGAACTCCGCCGACGGGCTTTGGCGTCGGGGTCGGCGAGCATCCACCCGCTTGCAGTCTCTCTCGACGGCCGAGGAGCGCCGCTATTATTTTTCGAGAGCTCGACGGGCGCGAATGAGCCATCGACGTTCTTAATCGCACCGACGCACTTCCGGATTTCGCGCGCGCCCGGGTCACGGTAAAAGTTGTTTCAGATTGGCGCTAGAAGGAGGGCCTCTTACGCCGAAGAACTACCGCCCGCCCTAAACGACACATGGACGAAAGGTCGCTTCCGCACCTCGCGGAGGTCCCGCACTCCAACCGAGGGACGATACCGCAGAACTATAGATCGCTATTGGAACATATTTAGCGACGCCGGCTCTACCCGCTTGCCGGGTTCCACCGCTTCACCCCACTGAGGCCTTCAGACCTCCCCATGTCCGACCACGCGAGTCATCAGCCGTCCTCCTCGCTCGCTTCCAGAGGCGGCAGCCGACCCTCCAAACGTAACCTCTCCCCCGATCACGAGGCGATGCCGCCGGCACTATCTTTCTCGGCCTCCGCCGGTCCAAAGACGAAACCCGTGCTCTGAAAACTGGATCAACTCGAGGCGGTGTCTTCTGACGGACCTATTTCGGCTCAGATCCGTCCATCGCACAGCGTGTGGAGGAGGTGCAAAGGGACGTCGTAAGTCCAAAGAAGAACAGAGGGAAGTGTCCCCACCGGGAGTCCCCGTCACACCGACACACGGGAATACCCAGACTCTAAACTTCCGCCTCCTCCATCGACCTTTATGATGGGGTCGCGATCCAGCCCGTCACGCCGCCGCCTTCCGGCTCAAATGGCCCTATATGGAACTTCGGACGCCTTGATGCGCAGGGCGCTCACCACGTTGAAAGGATCCGCCGCGCATGGTACAAAGACTGAAAAGCGGGTCGGTGACATCCTTGAACGGCTCGCCAAGGACTTCGAGCTACGCTTTTTGGCGCTTATGCGCGACCAAAGCCCTCCTCGCGCCTCCTCCGGGTTTGAAGCAGTATAGGAGAACCCTCTCCCACTTCGTGCGAAGGTTCACCACTGAGGTACGGAGTTATCGGATGCTCACCCGTCGCTATTGGTGCAGCATTCATGATGGGGTCACCGCCGAGGTTCGCTGGTCCAGGAGCGACCCCACGCCCATCGCAGAAATGTTTCACGAGCAAGTCAAGACGTGGCGCGAGACCGGATGTCGGGAAGGAAGGAAGAACGATCGAGGGGCATCCTACTCTATCCTGCCGGCTTGGCCGGAGATAAGTGCCTCCCTTTCTTCCGAGTCCTCAAAGATCCGAAGAACTTCCAATGGACGGCAGAGTGCGAGGAAGCCTTCGCCGCCTCAGCACCTATCCGAGCTACGACTTACCTCTGTCCGCGCGGAAAAACTCACCCTCCCATTGAAAGGTGGCATTGACACTCATTCTAGCGGCTCGGAAGCTACGCCCTTACTTCCAAGCCCATGCGATTGAGGTATTGACCGACCAACCCCTGCGTCAAGTTCTTTCTAAGTTTGACGTAGCAGGGCGTCTCCTAAAGTGGTCGGTGGAGCTATCCGAGTTCGACCTCTGCTACAAGCCGAGGACAGCCATCAAGGCCCGAGCCTTGGCGATTTCATCTCGGAGTTGACACCACCGGCGGCGTTGAGCCAATCCACCGAGGCCGGATGTTGCATGTGGATGGGTCTTCCAGCTCCAAGGTAGCCGGCGCCGGACTCATTTTGGAGGACCCCGGACGGACACGCTTTGGCGTTCCTCTCGGCTTCGGCCACAAACAACGAGGCGAATACGGCGCCGTTGGCGAGCCTCCGTTTGGCGGCACCGAGATGCAACTAGGAGCAATCCACATTCTCACGGATTCCCAACTTGTCGCCGAGCAAGTTGGTGGAGAGTATCGGCGCGGGACTCGACCATGTCCGGATACCACCGAGGTAAAAGCCCAAACCTCTAACTTTCCCGCTTCACTCTGTCGGTGCCGAGTCCCGAGCAGCGGGCACCAGCTCACGAAACGGCCTCGGGGCCGATCCAGGGACATCCAGGTCGGAGCCGACACACGGTCGGTGGCCATCATGGAGATCGGGGATCCCGAGTCGACCACCCCACCAACGTGGATCCGTGAAATCGAAGTACAAGCGAGGATCCTGCCGGTGATGAGGGCAAGGCATGGCGGCTCCACCAACTCGAGCGTGGTCTTGTGAAATCGGCGACCGACTCTACAAAGGTCTTTTTCCCACCCCTACTACGATGCTTAGATCCCGGCGGACTGATTCTCGCCGAGGTCCACGGCGGGATTTGTGGGGAGCACATGGGCGGCCGAACTTTGGCCTTCAAAATATGCGCGCGGGCTATTATCGCCTCTGCTGCACCGAGACGCCAAGGCTTTCGTGCGGCGGTGCGATACTGCGCCCGGGCCCGAGCCCGCGGCTCAGCGGTCCCGCCGCCTCCATGGATTGCGCCTGGCCCTTCGCTCAATGGGAATGGACCTCTTGGGCCGTTCCCCGTCCGGCCAGCGGAGACATATTATTGTGGGGATAGATTACTTCACCAAGTGGGTGGAGGCCGAGCCCTGGCAACCATTAGCGGGTAAGAACATCGTGACCGGATTCGGTCGCCCAGCGTTATCATCATCGATCGACTCGGTCGCCAAAGACTCGGTTCTCGGAGTTCATGCGACCTATCACATCCAAGTGAGGTTTAGCTCGGTGGCCCACCCCCGGACCAGCGGGCTTGCCGAGGTAACCAACCGATCTATCACGGATGGACTTAGGAAAGAACTTTGGAAGCCCGATCGAGCTGGGTCGGCGAGCTCCCGAACATCCTATGGTCTCTGCGGACTACCCCAAGACGGCGAGTCCCCTACACCTTGCATTCGGCGTGGAAGCAGTCCTACTGCCGAGTTAGTCATCCCAACATTCGGGTGGAGAACTATGAGGAATCCACCTCGGCCCGGGAGTTCGGGCTGGCCTAGACCGCTAGAAGAACGCAGGGCCAACGCGCGCGTAAAAATCTTTGGCGTGCGAAGTGTAGCCGGGAGTTACAACAAGAGGGTGCGCCCTCGACCCCTCGGGATGGGCGACTTAGTCCTACGCAAGGCGTAAGCGACCCGCTCACTCAGGGCGCTGCACCTAAGTGGGAAGGCCCCTACCGAGTAATCCAAGTAGTCCGACCAAGAACGTTCCGACTCGCGACTATGATCGGGCAGCGATTCAGGACTTGGAACGTCCACAACCTCGGGGAAATATTTTGTTTAAGGACAAAGCGGAAGTAAATCGATGTCAAACTCGGGACATTGGAAGGAAGTCGGAGGATGTATGAAGAAAACATATTTGTATTACCAAAAGAGTTTTGGATTACAAAATGTGCCCTAAGTGGGAAGTAGCATTACAAAAGCAAGGGAAAGCCCTCCAAAAGAAGAAAAGAAGTCTTGAGCCGCGGCAGGAAGGCATCGTCGAAGGAACCTCGCCGGGCATGTCGACCCCACGATCCTCGGGGCATGAGGCGAAGGATCCTCTCGACCATCGAGCACGGAGGACACGCTCGGAACCGGGCGGAGGCAACTTTGTACCCATACTCGTAGGACACACGGCCCGTCCCGGTCGGGCCGAGAGGAAGCCCTCCGACTTCTTGTATCGTCGCCTCCCGGTCCTTCTTCGGCGACTCCCTTCCACCGCGGCAAGGGCTTCCTGGCGGCTGCAGCTCGGCCTCCTCGAGGTCGGCTTGGCAGCCAACCCGAGGCCTCCTCCATCCGGGCGGTTCTCGGCCGCCGTCGGAGGAGCTGAGCCCGGCCTGTCGCCGAGGCGCCTCGAGCTCAGCGGTCGACAGCGCAACCTCGCGCCCATGTCCGCGCCATTGCTCGGCGGCAACGCCTCGGGTCCCGACCCCGCTCGGGCTTCCTCGAGCCGGCGGCGCAACTCCAAGTTGCGCTCACCCAGGCCGTGCACCAAGCAACCGGAGTCGTGCACCCGGTCGAGGAGGGCGGTGGTGTAGTGGAGATTCTGCACAAGAAAAAGACGCTGAAAGTGATGAACAAAGCTCAGCCAAGAGGATTCAAGCAAAATGGTGCTTACCCACAACGCCGACTTGGCGGACTTGGCGAGCAACGCCCGAGAGCGTGTATAGGTCCCGAGCCACGTCGGGATGGAGCGCCCCCCGGAGGTAGCGGGCCGAGGGCTCTCCCCCGACCCACACCTTGTCCCCCCCGGACAGACCATGCCACCGGGCCACGAGCGGGTCGCTCCGCGGCCCCGAGGGACCTCCCCATCATTCGGGAAAGGCGGTGATCCTTCCCGGCGTGACCCGGCACAGTCCTGCATGGATGGAGGACGCTGGCCCTTCCCGGTCGCCCCTGGCTGGGACCGGCACTCTCGGCGAGGAGTGGTGGCGCCGGTTGTTCGATCGCCCGGCCGGCGCGGCCATCGGCGTCTCGAGTCCACCACCTCCTTGGCCTTCGCCCTCTTCTTGGGGCGCCCTCATCGCCGGCGGTGCGAGAGCCACCCGCCGGCTTGAGAACCGCGGAGGCGCGGAGATGGTCCCCTCGGAGCACCCGAGTCGTGGAAGGATCGCGAGTTCACCATCCTGCAAAAAGGCGGCATATGTCGAGGAAGATAGAGTATGGCAGCGATCTAAAAGGAGGCAAGACAACGGCCTACCCCAGAGCGCGGACTCGATCCGGCCTCCACTAGCCGCTCCGACATATTGCGGATGGCTTGCGAGGAAGGGAGGATTACCCTCGGTGCTCGAGGTAAGCACGCTCCTCGGCACTCACGGCAGCGTTATCGATGGTCGCCAGCGACCACCGAACCCGAAACCCCGGCCTTTGGACAAAAAAAGCGCCTCTTCCACCCTTTGTTATTGGTGGGGCGCCTAACCGGAACCCTGGTCGTGCGGCGAAGTAACCCCCCCCTTGAAGAGGCGGCGAGAGAAAAAGGTTGCGGGTCGGGCGATGTTGGCGTAGTGACATTCCCCGAAAAGCCACCAAATACCGCCGGGAGTTGGGGTTATCTCGGGAAGGCGAAATACGCCACGGGAGATGCAGATCGATGATTGGAGTGCGGGGAAGGCGCGAGGCCGGCCTCTAGGGCATCGGCGGACAGGGCAAAGCCCTTGGGAACCGGTCAAAGCCCGTTGTCCCGCAGGCCTCCTCGGGATGCCGTAGCGCCGCCGGAGAATCCCCACCATGCGCTCGTCCAAGACAGAGTCTTGGTCGTGCGGCCACATCAAGGCCTCTAACTCACGCGCCGCTTCCGCATCTGAGGAAGGGCTGGAAGGAGGAGACGAAGGGAGAGCGGCGACACGGGTTGTAACCGATGGGGAGGAGGAGGAAGAAGCAGAAGAAGAGGAAGTGGAAGGAAGACCCATCGCACACTAACCTATAAAGGAAGGAAGCGGCTGGAAGAAGCTAAAAGGCAGAGCCTATGGAGAATACTTGAAGGAAGACGACGGCAGACAAGAGATGAAAACTCACGATAAAGTGGTAGAGAGACGCGGGCTCCTATTTATAGAAAAAGGGGAACCTCGACCTTTCGCCTCCCGAGGCAAGCGACATGACACCGCCACATCGCCCAATAGCATCACATCGGGCAAAGCGCGGCATCATATTGATGAAGAGCCGCGTGTACACACCCCGGTAAAAACTTATCCCGCACGCCGGTATCCTCGATTCCAAAGAACCGCACTATCGCGAGCCGTTTTTTCAGCGGCAGCGGCGGTTCGGTTTTCTAGGTCTTGGCGGTTGCTCGACCACCGTATTCTAGGCCTTGGCGGAGCCTCATTTCCCATCCCGAACGGAGGTTCGGCTATTCGGTTTTCTAGGCCTTGGCGGAGCCTCGCCCTCATCTCGAACGGAGGTTCGCTATTCTCGTTTTCTAGGTCTTGGCGGTTGCTCGAACATCGGCATACTGCGTGCCTCAGCGAGCCCCGCCCCATCCCGAGCAGCGGTTCGGCTATTCTGTCTTCTAGGTCTTGGCGGTTGCTCGACCATCGGGTATTCTGGGCCTTGAGCGGCGGCCACTCACCCCGAACGGAGGTTCGCCATTATGGTTCCTCGGGTCGTGTGCGTGACCTCGACCCCTTGTACCAAAAATGACGGGTCGGTGCGAGGAGGACCTGACGCGTCTCAACCCCTGACTTCCGGACGTCGGCTTGGCAAGGAGAATCGGGCGTCTCCTCGACCCCCTTATCCCGAACGACGGTTCGGCCACTATACTCCTCAGGTCGTGTGCGTGACCTCGACCCCTTGTACCAAAATGACGGGTCGGCAAGCAGGAAGGACGGCGTGTCTCAACCCCCGACTTCCGGACGTCGGCTTGGCAGGAGAATCGGGCGTCTCCTCGACCCCCTTATCCCGAGCGGTTCGCCACTATACTCCTCAGTGTCGTGCGTGACCTCGACCCCTTGTACCAAAATGACGGGTCGGGCAAGCGTGAAAGACCCGCGTGTCTCAACTCCGCCTTCCTGACGTCGGCTTGGCAAGGAGAATCGCGTCTCCTCGACCCCCTTATCCCGACGGCAGCGGTTCGGCTATTCGTTCCACAGCCCCGAGCGGCAGCTCGGCACACACATCGAACGGCGGTTCGGCTACTGACTTCCCGGGCCTTGGCGCGGCTGGCCACACACCTTCCGAGCGGCGGTTCGGCTATCACGATTTTTGCAAGTCGATGCGTGACTCGACCCCTAGTACCCAACGACGGGTCGTGCGAGACTTGGACATCGCCGCCTTACCTCGGCGTTGCTCACCCAGTTCAACTGGCCCACTCGCGAGTCTCAATCTCTGATTACCGGACGTCGGCTTGGCAAACGGAACTCGGGCGTCTCCTCGACCCCATTATCCCGAACGGCAGTTCGGTACATGATCTTGAGCGACGGCTCGATCATCGGCATCTTAGGCCTTGAGCGGTGGCTCGGCACTATATCCCGAACGACGGTTCGGTGACAACGGCTTTCTGGGTCTTGAGGTTCCTCGACCCCCTTTATCCCGAACGGTAGTTCGGTACATGATCTTGAGCGACGGCTCGATCATCGGCATCTTAGGCCTTGAGCGGTGGCTCGGCACTATATCCCGAACGACGGTTCGGTGACAACGGCTTTCTGGGTCTTGAGGTTCCTCGACCCCCTTTATCCCGAACGGTAGTTCGGTACATGATCTTGAGCGACGGCTCGATCATCGGCATCTTAGGCCTGGAGCGGTGGCTCGGCACTATATCCCGAACGTCGGTTGGCGACTATGGTCGTCTTGAGCGCGCCACCCGTACCTGCAAAGGACTTCGGACAATTACGACACAACACGGTAGAACTTCGCCCGAGATCTCGGCGCAATCGAGTTCTTCGAGCACCACCCCAAATTGCCCGCGGTGGCTTTTGAGGGGGTAGTGATAAGGATATTAAGTATGACGAGACACCTGGTCTTCTCGTACATAACCGGGCGACATCATCGCCTCCTGCGCTCCAACCGCCCACGATGTGACACCGGACGTCGCTTCTCCTCGACGCCCAACTACCCGCCCGACCACGGCACCGACCTGCGTGGTGGACCACGCCACTTGCGCATCGGGCACGCCCTCCGTCCAACCTATTTAACCCGAACAGGTAGGACAGAGGGGATCTACGATCCGACTCGGGATCTCTCTCATCCTTGCTCTCTGCACCCTTGCCTAGTTTGAACACTCCGTGAGGTGAGTAGACTCGGACACCCTGCAATTCCCTCTCGAGGAACTCGCCGACGGCCGCATCGACAGGCGTCGGAGGGGTCGCGAGCATCCGACCCGCCTTGCTGCAGGTCTCGTCCCCGACGTCCGAGGGGCGCGCGCAGCCACCTTCGAGAGCTCGACGCGCGAGCGAGCCATCGACGGGCCCCAACCGCACCGAGACGACCCCCGGTTTCCGGATTTGCGCGTGCGCCCCGGGGTCACGGTAAAAAGTTGTTTCCCCTAACAAATGGTAAGGCTCGACTCAATCCATGGGGCTAGACACGTCAGCATTCCTCTGTCTAGCCCAACCTACACATATATTTATTTGAGTCTTAGGTAGGATCAATCTAGTTTAGACTAATACTATGCAGCCTAGCCCAGTTCTTTCTTCTTTTATTAATTCAAGCTTATTAGTTGATTGAACATGGTTCAAGTTAATTCGGAGTGATTCCTAACTAATTTAACCAATTCAAGTCCATTTAATCCAATTATAATCAATTAAATTTAAATTAGATTAGTTTAGAATAATTTTAGACTAGCTTAATAAGGAGTATAAATCAATTCAATTTGGTCCTAATTGAATTCAGTTTGACTCATCAATTGGGCTTGTAGGTCATACATATATTACAGAGCCATCAATGGACATATTCTAGTAGGGTATAAACTAAGTATGATCTCTTATAATATTTTATCATATTATTATTTTTGAATGAATAAATAAATATAAATGAATTATCATAGATGATTATATATCTTAATCATGGTAAGATAAGAGAATTCCTTTCGAAATAGCGAGTTATCAATTGTAATAGTTAAACGATTCCTTCATTTGCTATTGGGAAGATGTGTCCTCATTTACGCATGTGAGGACACCACTCCATCAATTCTTGGGAGTGATATGAGTTTTTTTCATTTGCTCTTGGAAAAATATATAATGCATTCCATAAAGTATATCTCTTCATTTGTTATTAAAAGAGTACACCATTAGGTCTCTGATGCACACTATTATTATTTAACTATTGTGTATGTCATCGAGATGTGATGTATGATACTGATGCATGATTATATTTATCGTATAAGAATTATCATTATTGATTTGATATGTAAATTTCATAATGAACTAATATATTATTATTTTATATTAAATTGTTAATATATTTTATGAATATTAAATATTATTTTTATAATTTTTTTTGAAAGTTCCTATCATCATGGTTATTGATAAAATTTTTATCTTTTGTTTCAAAATAATCTATTAATTTATAGTAGAAATCATGCTTGGGTGTAAGAGATTGTCCTGGCTTGTGGCCATACTAAGAAATGATTAAAATATTTTAGTTAAAAATATTTAGTGTTATAAAGATAAGAATTTTAAATTCAACAAAAGTTTTTTTATAAATTATAAAATTTAAAATAATAATATATTTTCAATAAATCTAGGGTGTGATAGTGAGTGTTGCACAATTCGAATCCAGATGAAAGCATTTTGCACGTTGCTTAATACGATGGACAAGATTAAAAGAAATACATGAGGAATGAACATCCAACACACACTTACATGATGAGGCGTGATTATCTCGACCAACAATGCTCGTATAATATTTATCTGTGTTTTTACCATCCTAAGTCACAACATTCTCCAAAGCCAAGACAAGATGTGTAACATCGAGCCCTTCCATCACACATATGGCAATAATAAACCATGTCATCCTCGACTCTCAGCGATATAAGAGATTAGTTATTCTTGCTTCTCTCTTCGTAGTTCCACTCGTTGTCATTCATTCCTACTCCAAACTCAAATGACGCGACACGTATGATGCATCATTTATCAATTTTTATCTCGTACGCGATTCTCATGTTACTTGTGCAATATCAATATATGCCTCTCTTTACGATAAGCTCATACTCCATACAAGAAAAAAAAAAAAAAAAAGGAGAAGAGAAAAAGAGAGCGCGAGCTTTTCTTCGCCACCACCTCTTCTCCACAAGGAAATGTCGAAGAACCACCAACTGATACACAGGAAAATTATTCTCCTTACTCCATTGTGCATTCTACTCCTTCCTTTCTTCCCCGAGCTGTCCATACGTTCCCTGCAACGGGAAATTACCCTCATGTCATAGGAGAATTCACGAACTGTACTGCAAACTTTGAAGCCATATCTTCCATGTTTTATCGTTGATGAATCAGGTAATTTGACCCCCTTCGTTGAATCTCAATGCAAGTTTTAACAGGAAAATGCTGCGTTCTATGAATCGTTTATGGTATTTTTTTTATTAAAAAATATAAAAGAATAATCTCATGGGACTAAGAATTAATGAAGAATTAAAAGAGTCGAATAATATATTGAGTGTGATGTATAACCTTAACAACTTGATCTTTTGAGTTATGTTGGTGCTGAAATCTTATAGTTTTGGGGGAAGTCATGCATGAGATAAAAGATTAAAAAAACTAAAAAATAACCTCACAAGATTAAGAATTGAAAGTGTCCGATGATATATATTTAGAATAACTCATGAATTTAGAAACACAAACTACTTTTAAACTACATTGGTGTTGCATTCTATGTTAGTCTAACTTGAAAGGCACATTTCTGAGCCACGTGTAAAAATCATATGGTTGCTTAAGCCAACAACATTTTTGAGATCTTTATGTGAGTAGAAAGAGTCGAGTGAAAAATATTATCATATCCATAAACCAGAAATCACGCTGAATCATAGAGTCAAAGTAGAACCTCGATTTATTGCTCATTGTGTGATTTTATATGCTCGGGATGGAATTGCCAGATTTCAATCATTTCCATCATGTTGATAGCGCATATGCGCTCGTGCAAAGACTACTGATGACGATAACTCAGATATTTAACTTGCTCTATCGCATATCAAGAGATGTTGATGAAATCGATTGCGGAAAAGATCATAGTTTGGATTAGCGTTAGTTGATAGATTTAGCAGACATCACAATGATTTCATATACGGTCATTTGAATGGCTCACAGCCAATGGATATTGTCAAGGGATTTGTTGAGCTGAGAGCCCAGTTCAGTTCATATGGACTTTAGCAGTCCATAACCCTCATCTTGTTAATCATAACTTAACCTAAAATCTAATTATATATAGGGGCTAATGGTGGCTACGAAATTAAGAGATTAACATCGCAGCAAAGGGCAGTATCTTCACAGCAACATTAGGGATTCAAAGAGAGGAGAAAAGGACAGAAAAACAAGAGAAAAAGAAAGAGAAGAAGACAAGAAAAATGCAGAAATTGTTCTCATTCATCCAAATAGTTTCTTATCTCAGGTTAGATCAGATCTACAGTGAGTTTTTCTGTGATTGCTTGAGCGAAGTTTTTGGATATTGTGCACAGTGACGTGATCCTTGTATCCCAGTTATTCTCTTGTGATTGTTGCTTGGGTTTTAGGCAAGAGATTCGAGAATTGTACATTCATTATTTCTATAGTGGATTTTCTCTAGTTTGCCCCATGATTTTTACCCTTCACGTTGAAGAGGTTTTTCACGTAAATCTTGGTGTTCTATTTTATTGTGATTTCTGTTTAATTCCGCTGTATGTTACCTGCTAGTATTTGTTCATATACAAAAGTTATTGTTTGTTGCCTATCCTTTTATTTCCCCATCAACTGGTATCAGAGCAAGGTTTTGGTGATTTAATTTTTGTATTTGAACATGGAGGCTGGTAGTGTTTCTCGCATGATTAGTTTGAATGAAAATAATTGGATGATATGAAAACCAAGAATGGAAGATCTCTTATATTGTAAAGATTTGTATGGACCTTTGCAAGGGGATAGTGAAAAACCCATAACTATGACAGATGATCAAAGGAAGAGATTAGATCGAAAAACGGTTGGATTCATTCGACAGTGGCTCGATGATAGTGTCTTTCACCATGTTTCTATTGAAAGTTCTGCATATTCTCTTTGGAAAAAGTTAGAAGGTCTCTATGAAAGAAAAACAACTTGCAACAAAGCTTTTTTGATCAGAAAACTTGTGAACCTGAAATATAAAGAGGGTGCTTCTATTGCTGAGCATTTGAATGAAATACAAGTATTACTAACTAGTTATCTTCTATGAAAATATCTCTTGATGATGAGTTGCAGACATTGTTACTTCTCAATTCATTGCTAGAAAGTTGGGAGACACTAGTGGTTTCCCTCAGTAATTCTGCGCCAGATGGTATTGTTACCATGAGTCAAGTAATAAGCAGTTTGTTGAATGAGGAGTTGAGAAGAAAGAACTCAGCAGTATCTTAGATTGATTCACAGACACTTATCTCAGAGAATAGAGGAAGGTCAAGGTCTAAAGATAGAAGCAGTTCATATATAAATAGAAGCAAGTCAAGATCAAGGAAAGATATTGTTTGCTATAACTGTGGTGAGAAAGGACATTATAAGAATCAATGTAAGTATCCTAAGAAGAGCAAGAAAAAGGAAAAAGAAGTGGAGTCTACAGAATCAAAAGAGAATACCACACTGCACGGTGTTGGTGATTATTTGATTTTGTCTCCTTTACGATGATATTTTTTCTTGTGTATGTCAGGATCTCGAGTGGATAATTGACACAGGAGCTTCTTATCATGCTACACCACTGAGGGAGTTCTTTGCTACGTACAGGTCTGAAAATTTTGGTGTTGTCAAGATGGGCAACCATGGCACAACAGACATCATTGGCATGAGTGACATCCACATAAAGACCAACTTGGATGCAAGTTGGTACTTAAGGATGTGAGGCATGTGGTTGACTTGAGGCTAAATCTAATTTCAATTGAAAGATTAGATGATGAAGACTATGATAACAGGTTTCACAGAGGGCAATGGAAACTCGGTAAGGGTTCTCTTGTTATAGCTAATGGAAAGAAATGTCACACTTTGTACAGGTTGCAGCTAAAGCTTGTGGTGAACAAGTTAAATGCCACAGAAAGACTTCAGACATGGAGTTGTGGCATAGGCGATTGGGACACATGAGCGAGAAGGGACTGTAAGCTCTTTCCAAGAGAGAGGTATTACCTAACCTCAGTGGTATACGTTTGAACCCTTGTATTGATTGTTTGGCTAGTAAACAACATAGAGTTTCATTTGCTAGTCCTACTTTGTCTAGAAAAATGCATGCCTTGGACCGTGTTTATACAAATGTATGTGGTCCTTTGAGGATAAAAACTCCTAATGGTTCTACTAATGTTCCTGGCATCAGTGGTGCACTTTATTTTGTTACTTTTATAGATGACTTTTCCAGGAAAGTTTGGGCTTATGCTTTGAAGACCAAGGATCAGGTTATTGGTGTCTTCAAAGAGTTTCATGCCAGAGTTGAAAGGGAGACAGAAAGACAACTAAAATGCATAAGATCAAATAATGGTGGTGAGTATATAGGATTGTTTGATGATTATTGCAGGTCACATGACATTCAACATGAGATGACAGTTCCTGGTACACCTCAGCATAATGCAATTACAGAGAGGATGAACCGCACCATCATGGAAAAGATCAGATGTATGCTTTCACAGGCAAAGCTACCCAAAAGATTTTGGGATGAGGCTTTGAGGACTGCAGTTGATGTGATCAACTTATCTCCCTGTCTGACCCTAGATGTTGATGTTGCGAGCATGTTTGGTCGGAAAGATGTTTCCTATAAGCATTTGAAAGTGTTTGGTTGTCATGCATTTGCATATATTCCGCAATGAAAGGTCAAGTGGTTGGTAAGAAAAAGAATGTATTTTCTTGGCTACTCACATAATCAATTTGGTTCTGAGCTTTGGGATCGTAAAAGCGAGAAGGTGTTTAGAAGCGAGAGATGTGGTCTTCTTTGAGGATCAAACCCTTGAGGATTTGAAGAAGAAGGCACCGGCCAAGACTTCGCAGAAGGATTAGCGGATTGTGACCCGCTTATTCCTCCAAAGATATCATGGTGATGGGGAGATGTGCAGGAAGATGGTGTAGAGCCAGATATTAATCTACCTGCAGGACATGTTGAGCAAGAAGAAGTTGAGGAGCAGCTTCCCGCAGAACCTCAATTGAGAAGATCTTCTAGACAACGTCAGTCTTCCAGAAGATACTCTACATATGAGTATGTTATGCTTACTGATGCAGGTGAACCAGAGAGTTACCAGGAAGCAGTTGAAAGTAAGTAGAAAAAAATGTGACTAGTTGCTATGCAGGAAGAGATGGATGCTCTACAGAAGAATCATACATATGATTTAGTACAACTACTACAGGGAATGAAGGCCTTGAAGAACAAGTGGGTTTTCAGGTTGAAGACTCAAGAATATTGTTCTCAACCAAAGTACAAAGCCAAATTGGTTGTGAAAGGCTTTAGTCAAAAGAAAGATATTGACTTTGAAGAGATTTTTTCTCCTATTGTTAAAATGTCTTCTATTTGTATTGCTCTAGGTATTGCTGCTAGCCAGGACTTGGAGGTGGAGCAGTTAGATGTGAAGACAACTTTCCTTCATGGTGATTTCGAGGAGAAAATTTATATGGAGCAACCAGAAGATTTCAAAGTCAAAGGTAAAGAAAATTTTGTTTGCAAGTTAAGAAAGAGTTTGTATGGATTGAAGCAAGCTCCAAGACAATGGTACAGAAAGTTTGATTCATTTATGATTGAAAATGGATACAAAAGAACGGTTTCAGATCATTGTGTGTACATCAAACGGTTTGGTGAGATTTTATTATTCTCTTACTTTATGTTGATGATATGCTTATCCTTGGGAAAGATATGCATACAATTGACAGGTTGAAGAAGGAACTGAGTGAGTCCTTTACAATGAAGGACATGGGGCCAGCAAAGCAAATACTGGGCATGCATATTTCTCATGATAGAAAAAATAAGAAGATTTGGTTGTCACAGGATAAATACATCGAGAAGGTATTAGAAAGGTTCAGTATGAGCAATGCAAAACCAGTTGGTTCTCCTTTTTCAGATCACTTCAAGTTGTGCTCAGGGCAGAGCCCGTAAAGTGATGAAGAGAAGGAGAAAATACAAAAGGTTCCTTATGCTTGATTGGAAGTTTAATGTATGCAATGGTATGTGCAGTAGGACATCGCATATACGATGGGTGTTACTTGCAGATTTCTTGCAAATCCAGGCAAGGAGCACTGGGCAGCAGTGAAGTGGATCTTGAGATATCTCAAAGGAAGCTCTAAGGTTTATTTAAGCTTTGGAGGTGAACCACCTATGCTAACGGGTTACACAGATGCAGATACGGCTAGAGATATTGATACAAGAAAATCCACATTAGATTTTGTACTTACTTTTGCAGGGGGAGCTGTGTCATGGCAATCCAGATTGCAAAGGTGTATTGCTCTCTCTACTACAGAGGCAGAATATATTGTTGCTACAGAGATTTGCAAAGAAATGTTATGGATGAAAGAATTCTTACAAGAATTGGGGCTGAAACAGAAAAACTATGTGGTGTTTTATGATAGCTAGAGTGCCATCTATTTATATAAGAATCCAACTTTTCATTCTAAGTCAAAGCATATATATGTCATATATCACTGGATTCGAAATGTACTTGAAGAGAAGCAATTGCAACTTCAGAAAATTCATACAGATAATAATGGAGCAGACATGTTGACAAAAACTTTACCAAAAGAGAGACAAGAGATGTGCCGATAGTTGGTCGGCATGGATTTACACTAAGGAGTCATGGGACAGCCTCCCTTATGGGCTGAAGGGGGAGGTTGTTGGGCTGAGAGCCCAGTTCAGCCCATATGGGCTTTAGCAGCCCATAGCCCTCCTCTTGTTAACCCTAACTTAACCTAAAACCTAATTATATATAGGGGCTAATGGTGGCTGCGAAATTAAGAGATTAACATCGCAGCAAAGGGCAGTATCTTCGCAACAACATTAGGGATTCAAAGAGAGGAGAAAAGGATAGAAAAATAAGAGAAAAAGAAAGGGAAGAAGACAAGGAAAACGCAGAAATTGTTCTCATTCATCCAAACAGTTTCTTATCTCAGGTTAGATCAGATCTACAGTGAGTTTTTCTGTGATTGCTTGAGCGAGGTTTTTTGGATATTGTGCACAGTGACGTGATCCTTGTATCCCAGTTATTCTCTTGTGATTGTTGCTTGGGTTTTGAGAAGATATTCGAGAATTGTACATTCATTATTTCTATAGTGGATTTTCTCTGGTTTGCCCTATGGTTTTTACCCTTCACGTTGAAGGGGTTTTCCACGTAAATCTTGGTATTTTATTTGATTGTGATTTCTATTTAATTCTGCTGTGTGTTACGACCTGTTAGTATTTATTCATATACAAAAGTTATTGTTTCTTGTCTATCCTTTTATTTCCCTTTAGGATTGTTGATGTGTTGAATCATGGAGCTAATCTTGATTCAGGTCTATCTACTGTGGACAAAGGATATAAGTCAGGATATACTCGATAAAACACCTTCGACGTTTAGGTTAATAAAATTGGAGAATGATAGTGTAAGATTCAAGAGGTACAGAGGGATCTAAATGAGTTAACATACCTTAGGTTTTTGAGAGAAGACTCTATTATTAACCATGAGCACTAAGTAGAAAACTTTCCGAGATTTTTAACATTACTCGGACATAAGTTGTCTGAATCACATGATATACTTGTCTGACACAATGGATGAATAGATGTTGGACTGATAATAAATAATTTGGTATACAGACCCCACATGTTAAATCTTATATATTAAGAAATTATACTAGGATACGTATCCTAATCCAAAATCTAAGGTACAGTCCAAAGAATAATCTTTTTATTTTTTTTAAATGATTTTAAGTTTACATTGGAATTTGGTCTGACCTATGAGAAGAAGATCATATAGATGTGGACTGGTAAAACAAGTTTAATGTTTTAATGTATAAGTCTACAAGAAGAAGTAGTCAATTACATCTATGGCCATATACCAACAGGTGATATGACCTGTCGTAGTTAAGAATGTCTATTCTTGATGAAGATTCAACTCTTTCATTCTTCTGTGAGGTATAATTGACTACGTATGAGGTTCTCCTGATTTGAAACGATGAGAACGTAGGAATAATTTCTTTGAGACTAGACAAGTTTGATCTCTCACAAAGTTTAAACGTGAGTTTGATTTACATGACAAATTTGATATTAATTTGATTTATAAGTAATTTAATCAAAGTTAATATATATATCATTTGGCGTTTTGATCATACACTAACGAGTGGATATGGACTCTCTAAAGAGTAGCTTTGCGTATTCGTTATGTGGTATGGAGGAATATACAGGTCCTTCCAAAAGAAATAAAGCTCTCCTTATTTGAAAGGATGAAAAGGTTATGAATGACTTCCTTCCAAATCAAACTTCTATATCAATTTAATTACAAAACTTGAAGCTCATCAAGTTATTGGATCACACCCAATATATCGTTCGACTCTTTTAATTCTTACAAATGTGAGATTGTTATCTCACTATATTTCTATATTAAAAAATAAATTAAATTTAATGAGTTATTGATGAATCTCAAAATATGTTGTTTGACTCTTCTAATTTTTGAATTATTTTTCACGGAGAAAAAAAAAATCTACGATTGACTTAGGAAGACGAAAGAAACTTTGTGCGAGTGGAATCCGCAAGCCATAAACGACGGAAAAAGAGAAGTAGGTGTTTTGGAATTTGGAAATTAGGAAGCGTTGGCAGGATCGCAAACAAACGTGGAAAGATTGGCAAGCTTCCATCGGCGTCTCTTTCACGCTTGCGAAGCTTCCCAGCAGTCAACATCTCAACGTGAACGCAACGCGGTCAGCCGCCTTCCAAGTCTTCGTGTGTTGGTATTTTGCGTCCTTCGCCACAGCATTCCACGCCAACGACTTATGACTTCTCCTCCAATTAAGTCTTCAGTTTCCTCCACTTTCTTAAACTTCCCTTCTTAGGATTTCTCACCTTTGGAAACTGAGGAAGGCTAAAACATTGGTCCTCCCGACGGCTAAGTTAAATCGGTATTAGTAACTCTTTATGGTTTATATGTAAACATTCCCTAATGATTGTCTCACTTTAATGTTAACTCTCCATGTTTTCATCAACCATAGTAATTAATATTATATATTTATTTATGTAAAGAGGGTCTTTATGACTTAAGACTAAAAGTATGTTGGAAAGCAACCTTTTTTATGACTTCTATAGAATAACCGAATGCTTCTCTTTCACAATTAATTAATATGAATAATTTTTTATGCTGATAATATGAGAAAGTTCATCTCTCAATCGTAAATACGGTGACAAATATAAATAATTAATATGAACCCAAACAACGTGGCAGCTACCTAAATACAGTGATACCAATACACCCAAAAGATAATATTCTGTGCGTATCTTAGAATATTCCTTTAGGCATAGTCTACCTATTAATTTATTGATATCGAGCTTAGTTATTGTTTACCCATGACTCTATTTTTTATTTTAATTTTAATCTAAGTATCAAGGGGATCAGATCAAACACTCTATCTGTCTCCTATCTTTGTATAGATCGATTGCTAGGCGAGCACCCAAATCACTTCTTATTCATCCCAATACTTTTGCACGTATTACTGAGTAAAGCTAATAAAGACTTTATTGGTAAATCCACCATCAATTGATATATATATATATATATATATATATATATATATATATATATATATATATATATATATATATATATATATATATATATATTAAGGGAACTTTTCAAAACTATATATATATATCGTGTGGTCACTTCTAGATAAAAATCATAAGCTTTGAAATCAATGATTCCATTGATGGTATCTAGAGTGAACATAAAATTTTGGACTTGTTATATATTCAACATTTCTAGAGCATTAGACCTCGACAATATTTTTCAAATCAGAAAATAAAGGTTAAAAAAAGAGAACAAAAAGCAAGACCAAAGAAAAGATGAGGCCGGTAGAGGCCTCATGTGCGTTAGGCTTCAATGCCTTGCGTGATGGCGTGATGTGCGTTAGGCTTCAATGCCTTCACGTTACCTGTTTAACTTCTGCAAATGCCAACAGTGGACGCGTTATGCCGTGGAAGAAAGGAAGAAGAAGGGCAGGCAGGCTTGGTAAAGAAGTCATACACCAAAAGAGAGTCGAAACACGGTCGTCGCCCCGATGTCACTCTTCGCTCTTTCCTCTTTATATAGAGGACTCGGCCTCCTCTCTCTCTCTCCTCACGTGCTTTGCTCGACCCATCCTCTTCTCTCAGCCGCCCGACGTACCTACAATACCGGGCTCTAATATTGAGGAGGTTTCTTTCTTATAAAGGCCATTCCATCTCGTCCGTGTCTTCTCCAGCGTCTTCCACGATGATGGCCGTGGCGCTTCTTCTCTTGCAGTGCCTCTTCCTCTTGCCGTCCGCTTTAGGTAATGACTTCCTTCCTTCTATTTGTCTCTTCCATGTCTGCTTCCTTCGATCAGGAACGAGTTGACGACGTCGGTGTTCCTTTCAGCGGGAGTGATCTGCGAGGAGCTGCCGCAGGAGCTGTGCGCCTTTGCCATCTCCTCCACGTCCAAGCGGTGCCTGCTGGAGAGCACCCAGAACGAGGTGGGCGCACAGATTACCAGTGCAGGACGTCGGAGGCGGTGGTGGAGCGGATGTCGGACTGGATCGAGACGGACGAGTGCGTGCGGGCCTGCGGCGTCAGCCGCGACTCCGTCGGCATCTCCTCCGACTCCCTCATGGAGTCCGACTTCGCCCAGAAGCTCTGCTCTCAACCGTGCAAACGCAACTGCCCCAACATCGTCGACCTCTACTTCAATCTCGCCGCTGGAGAAGGTACGATAAGTCTACGTGACCCTGATGGCATGTCACCGATCATCTCCTTGAGCAAAAACCTCATGTTTTGACAACGTTGCAGGTGTTTTCCTGCCGGATCTGTGCGAGGCTCAGCAAGTGAATCCTCGGCGTTCCATGGCGCAGATTCTCAGCTCTGGAGCAGCACCTAGCCCTGCGGCTCCCCCTCCTGTGTCGCACTGAGTATTTAGTGTCCTTTATTGGGGTTCCCATTTTACTTGTTGGATATGACAAGTACAAGTCTGTTCGAGGGGAATCCTCGGATGATAATAAGTGTTGCAGCATGTGGGAATGTGTGGATCGGCTATTTTTCGGTGATATGATTATATAGGATTTGTAGCCTCATATACTTTCTTTCATTCATGAAATAAAATGAAACCATAATTCATTTTTCTTACTTATACGTTTGTTTATCTCTTCCTGCTTCCGGTGAATGAGTTCCATTGCTCTTCTATTGGCAGATCGTTATAAGAGACATGATAATTGATGATACATGATCCATATCTAATAACGTCGTTTCGATATGGGTGGATTGTTAATCCACTATGATGATGTATTATTTCTCATGTTTCATGCAGGTTGACTTTTTTTTTCCCCTTTATAATTGAATCCAAGTCAAATCGGGCAGGCTGATCATAATAGAAAAACCTAAACTCGATTCGACCTAATATATGACACTCGATTTCTTCAATTCTCGGCAAGAGTCTTTCTCATCAAGTCTCTATTTTCCTCTTTGATGAATTGTTTCTAATATTTTTCAGAAAGAAATTACAAGATCCAATAAATCTGACCCCCTACAGATATGATATCATCCAAAATCTTAAAATTTTGAGTTTTAGGTCAACTTTCTTTGGGGTCGTCACTCCGAAATTTGGACGAGGGAAGGCTTAAGGCTTCGATAACTTTTGAGGATTTGATGATTCTTACACAGCTATACTTGTTATTATCATCTTGTTACTTATATATATATATATATATATATATATATATATATATATATATATATATATATATATATATATATATATATATATTCTTTGGTTTCTATTGCCTGAAGCTTAATAACGAGGAGAATAACAAAAGATTCTCAATCAAAAATCAGGGAGATAATAAACCCACACACTAAAAATTCAATCAGCAGAGATAAAGATACCTTTTTGCTGCATGGTAAAGAATCGTTGAAGAAAATGATACATATGGGCATGTGATGATTCAAGGAGCAAAATGGTTGTTGTCCCCAAGATAAATTTCAGTTTCTTACACAAATATAACCATCCACGCCCATTCAGTCAACACACGGCAACGAGACCATGATGAAGCACTTCCCGGTAGTGCCTTTAATTCAAAGAGAGTAGAGGCACCATCCATTTTGGTATCCCTTCTGCGGAACATTTTGGAAAACAATCATCTATTTACCCCATTCGCTGCAGATTCAGAACGGATATGGTTCCCATCATCTCCATGTGTCCCATTCACTTGCATCCTCTGTCTCTGTTTGGAAACGACCAAAGTTTGCACTAATTAACAAGAACATTGGAGTAAAAAATGGGGAAATAATCATATGATATTCATGTAAAAGAAGACATGTTCGGCAGATAAACAGGCTGTTCTAAAGTCATAATAGATTAATCTTTAGACCATGTGATCTATATCGTTCAGTCATTATAGGAAACCAAGAAAAGAAAGACATAGGCAGCGGCATATAACTTCCTAGGAATATTAAACACATTAAACTTGTCTATGCTGTAGTGTGCATTCAGTGCTTGAACAGAATTAATATACTGTTTACTCTACATAAACTGATTCCATGTCACTAGTTCTAGAATTCTAGTACTAATTATTATGGCAACAAGAGCACAGTTTTCCAACTTCATTCTATTTATTAGCATTTCATATCTATCTACTTTCTGAAACAAATCAAGTAGATCTGGTCTATGTCACCTAATTGTCACAGGCTTTGCTAATAAAGTGGCATATGATACTATCAGTTGAGTTCATTACATGCTAGAACTAAAAGATGGTCAGTTAGGAAAGCAATACATTAGTCAAGTGTCATACCCAATCAGCAGTATCCGCTGAATTTCCATTCGATAACTTGAGATTCTCTTCTCTGGGTTTTCCATCTTTCTCCTTAATGTTTAATGGTAGCATTGGTTGAGATCCAGTAGAACGATCGGGCATTTCTGTCACAAACAATATTAAAAATTTTCATGCAATCAAATCTTTATTATGAAGCAATATTGAATATGATATATAGTCATTGAACTAAAAAAGGAGACCTGGTAGTTTCTTGTCAATGAAGAATACCATCAAATTTACAGTATACCTGCAAGCATAAAAGTCAAAATATAAGCCAGTTGTCCTGCTATAATACTATAAAAACTATAATACTAATTTGAAAGGAAAACACCACACCATGCAACTACTACATCTACTGTGTAATGCTTGCGGGAAGCTACTATAAGAAGACTCTGAATAATAGCAATAACCCAAGCGAGAAGCTTAACGAACCTGCAAAAGTGCTTCAAATTAATTAGACTTTTATAAAACAAGTGAAAGTTGCATAGTTGCTTTTCTAAAAACATCAAGTCCATGAGCATAATTAAATGCCAAGGGTGAACCTTTTAGAGCCATATTTATGGTACGTAAGCACGAAAACCAGTGTGAATATCATATGGGATGAAAATATCAGATCACCACAACCATATATGACTCCATGAGGAACTGCAAGCAACAGAAGCAAAATTATATACTAAAACGGAAATTTGACTGCCAGGATAAATATCAGTGAGAGGATCACACAGTTAATTAGAAGCACTTCAGTTATGCTCTCTGGTGGGGGCAGTCTGGCAAGCTTCGAGCCCTAAATTAAATGGAAAAAATAAATGATCAGTGATGTTTATAGACTAGAAAACTATTTTAGTGGCAAAACGATTCTAATAACTGAAGCCGTTTCATGCAGATAATACCTCATGGCAGTGATAGTTAGGACCAGGAAGTTGAGTAGAGTAGAATGTAATGATCCGCAACAATTGAGAAGCCTGAAAAACCATTTAACATAAGATACAGAATGGCCAAGGAGAGAGCAAATATCAAACTTACAATTATAAAGCATTAAATAACAGAACGACCAAGGAGAAGGGAAACAACAAATAAACAGTCTTACAACTAGAAATGCCAAAATTCTCCGCCAGAGCAGAACAGTGTAGAAGCGCTTGCTATGATAAACAAAGGGATGAAATGTCCACTGCAATAATAACAATAACAGGGCATAATCATCAACAACTAAATAAATATATAGTGCCTATCATGGCAATGAAGGTATGCAGTATAATGTACAAGCTTAAAAAGAAAGACCCCTTGAGAAGGCACCTGATCATATATTTGTGTGCATAAAAATGTGTGCACACATAAAAAGAAGTGGAAGACAGGATGAGATATCAAAGTGAGATTCACATGAGAAAAGAAATGGTTGCAACGTATACCACATGCAATGGTGATGCCTTTAGACATCATGCTTATATAATAAATGCGAGCTGACTAACATGAAGAGGAACAACACAAAGATAAAAACCAAGATCAACAGAATAATTAAAAAAGTTTGCATGACGAGAAGAAACAATAGAAGTGAACACACAGTAACATAAAGAGGACAGGACAGTCAACTAAAATGACACTGAATTGTCTCTGTGATGAAGAAATCTTTTGACATTAGTTCTCAACATATTTCATATTAGAGTTTTTGCAATTTTTTGCATTTCTTTCAAAAAATAAATGTACCTTGTAAGTATAGTTCTTTTCCCATTTTCCAACAGAACTGTGGGTGTAGAAACTTATAAGAGAACACATTAATAAATAAAAGGACAATGGGATACCAGTACAAAGGACAAAAACACAAAGGTGAATAGACTCTCACTGATGTAGCCTCTTTCTCTTCAAGTTCCTAAAAAGACAAAAGCATCAGTACAACTATGATGTCACTTCATTCATTTTGTGCAGAATTGTACTTAATTAAGCACAGCACTAGGACATACCGGAAGAATCATATACCCAAGATCTTGAAGCGTTGGTCCAGGTCGATGTAGATAATGAACTCCTCGTGCAGCCAACCCATGTATATACTACAAAAAGAAAAACAATAGTCATCGAATGATTCACCAGCCTAATCCATATCGAGGAGTCAGTCACATACCAACCCCGTGTGATGACCATCAAAAACACAGATAAACAAACACACAAGATTTTAAGCAAAACAGCAGTAAGATAATCAAGAAAAAAAGCTAACTGCAAGAAATATCTCTTGTAACATTTACAGACCATCAAGAAAACAATCTGACAGGTCTAGATGAAATGCAACCATTAGGCTATAAAAGAAACAACAAAATGACAATAGAAAAGACTGTTATGGAACAAAAGGATTTTTATCAATATATATCTTTCATTGAATTTGTAGACATGTAAATAACTTCCAGTTTGATTCAAAATTCAAGAAAATCGCTTAGAAAAATAGCATCCATAGGGACAAGCCAATTGTTGTAAATGCTGCTGCAATTTGCATGCACTTTTTCCATGTAGGAGACATTATTCTACAGCAGAAATCAAATTGGTGAACACCTCCAACAGCTAATTGTCATGCATATTCAAAGAAACATTTTATCAAAAACAACATTATGAAGGTTATATCTATAATGAAATGGAACATATTACTCAAGTATGACATGCTAGTGAATTGATATACCAAATACTCCAATTCAAGTAAACTATGATTGCAACTTTAGTCCTACAGTCATAAAAGAGTGAATGGATGATCCCCTCACGATCATCATATAAGAAGCCTAAAGCATCCAAAATCCAAATGATAAAAAGACCAATTGGATGAAGGATCTAACTAAAGAATCAGAGAATATGAAGTTATAACTCTAAAGTTCTGAAGCAACAGAAGTAATTGTTGACCTGGTTAAATGTCAATGTAGCTATTCCAAGGTCATTCTAGTCTGTCAATTAGACCCCCATAGAACTCTAAGATCACCAATGGTAGAGATATCGAAAATGAAAGTTGATTAATGACAAGGTTTCTAAAATAATTGACAAAGCAAAAGTCTGAGAGAAAGCAACCCAGACATTTTCAGGCCACCATAAGTTTGCGAAATACTGCACTTCAAAATATGATAAAATTAGAAGTGCAAGAAATTCATCTCAAGTTTTTCTTGTGAAAAGATACATCTATTATAGCACTCAGCTTGCCAAAAGGACTGATCAAGAAACAGCTAAGCATAATATGCGATGACAAATGTTTTACGCGTACCAAGACACCAGAACAGATTCCTATTCAACACCAACACAAAAGAAATGCCTAATTAAGGAAACTCTCAGAAAGAATGTCCAGTAAAAAAAAAAAAAAAAATCAAGAACTCAATCTGAATTCCAAAAAAATTCCATTAAAGCAGTTTTTCAGAGATCCATTTGCGGTAATTGAAGAAGGGGGACAAATGAACACCTGAAACATGAGTCCTGTGAGCAGAAGCTTCCATTTCTCCGCAAGAAGTTGAAGCTCCACAGATGTCTCCACGCAAACCTTCCTCCATAGCTGCAGACAGAAATCCATAATACAAATGGAGAAGAACTCTAAGAGATGTTCTGAAGAAAGAGACGAAGAACAAGAAAAAGAAGAGAGGAAAAAGTGACGGAATAGGGGGACCTTGGAAGCCTCGCAATGTAGACCGTCATGACTGGAAACCGGAGGTCCAACCACTCCCATACTCTTTCAGCAACCGACCTGCTTCGTTCTCCGCATGACCCTCTTCTTCTTCCAGAAATCGAAACCCCACCGTGCGTCGGCCTTCTTCCACCGATCAGAGAGCAAAGCCTGGCTGGAGATTGCCCAGAGCTCCGATCGTGAATTCAATCTAACACCAGAAAACCCTTGAAACGAACGAAAACAAATCACCCTTTCATCTCATTTTCCACAACAAAAAAACATACCTGGTTACGCACGCATGCACAATTAGAGAGACCTACGACTTTGTTGTTGGCAACAAAAAGCAGAATAGGGATGAGATTGCGGACGTCAGTGAGTGAGACAGTCGGGTTTCGTGGGCCTCTTCCCCTCTCCCCTCCTCCCCTTCTTTTGTTAGGCAACGCGGTCTTCACGCGGACCTCCGCCTACGGCTCGAAGGTTCGTTACTTGTTTCAGGCGGCGGCGGCCGATCGAAGGAGAAGAAGGGGAAGAACATTAAGGGGACGACAGGGAGACCCGAACCCAAACAAGGGACGAGTTGGAGATGACGAAGGGAGGTAAAGAAGAAGGGCGAGAAGAGGGAACGTCTCGCACGGCCAAGAACATAACTGCGGCCTCCACTTCCGTCCCTCCCGCATCTCCTTTTTATTTATTTAATTATTTATTTATTTCATTTTGAATCCAAAAGATTGTAAGCGGCTTCTTTATCTTTTAAATCGAACTAACTGTTAAGCAAATCACGACTCCGAATGAAACGACTGCAGGTGCACATGAAACGAACGATGGGTACCAGCGTGGCCCCACCTAATGTGTGAGGCGTGAGCAGCATCCAGATCAGATTCGTTGTCACCTCGTCCCACGCACTGCGACTCGACTCGTTGCATCGCTGGAAATCAGAACGACTAGCCACATTCAACACTTTATTCCCTAGAATTTCATAGGTTAAATTGAGGCCTGTGTGCAGGTTTGGATTTGTATTCCTTTTGCGTGTGTGAGAGGGAATGGCTTTGGGCGTTGGAGATACGGAGGCGGCAGCGGCGGCTACGGAAGCGGGGCGTGGCCGCTTCCGACGGGCATGGCCGGTCCATTCGGCCTCCCACGAACTCTGGGCGACCGCCTGCTTGCTTACTTCTGACGGCAGATGTCAGTGACTCACTCGAGGAGGCTGCGCTCTGCTGCGCTGCCGACCGCCACCGAGGGCGAGTTCTGATGTGCCCGTTGACCGCCCGCCCCCCTCCGCAGTCTGCGGCGTTGAATGGTCAACATATCCCACAAGGATCCGATGCCTAAGAAAGACGAGCAGAGGGCTTCCCCAAGGAAGTAGGTGGTGTGAGTCAGACAGCATCCACATTGGCCCTCGAAGAAGGTGGTGGTGGCGGTAGCCCTGGGCATTGTCTCAGCGCAGAGCTCGTGGTTGGGTTGGCTATTTTGGTGAAGGAATCGCAATTCACGAAAGGCGCATTGGAAATCTGCGGTGCCAGTTTCGTTCTTCCCAATAATTTGACTTGGGAGATCCAAACATTTGACCCTTGGCTCCTCGAAGAATTCAATGACATGGCTGTGGTTAGTATGTTTTTTGGTCAAAAGAAGATCAACTCCATGACCAAGGAACACGCTTGGGCGGCGGAGGCGGCTACTGATATTGATGCATCGATGACACGGAATACTTGACAGGAAATGGTTTTCTTGTTTGCCTTGGGAGATGAAACGAATCAGATCTCAAATATATAATAATTTTTACTATATATATATATAGTCAAAAATTATTCAACCACATAAATCATACCCTCTATACTTTTGATTTTAATATGTTTTCCCCTAATAGATTTCTGTGTTAAGTTGTTGTAATTGGTGCCTCTCTTCGTGTCTTTAACGGTTTCTCTTTTCCGCAAAGAAAAAATTACAAACGAAGCAGAAACAGCAGTTGGATAAAAAGAAAACTTCATTTCTTCTCATATATCAATCTGTTCATGCATCTATATACACATATGACTACTCTCCAACCTCCATGTACAACAGCGGTAAGCTTCGATGATTCCTGGATGGAGATGAATTCCATCACATATTAGCAAGCGTCAAATCCATGCGAGATAGGATCACAGGACAAGGGCAAACATGCACTGGTAATGTTGCAGATGCAGCTAAGCTCTTCCAACAGGCGAAAGAGGTGGACAGTACGGTACATAGCTCGTAGGAGACGCGCCTTGGATTATTGCTTCAGTCTTCCCGGCGTGACGACGCTTGACCGTTCGTTCCAGCAACCATTTTGGCTCGCCGGAGTTATTGGTGGGTTTCTTTCCGTGAATGATCGCTAAACCTATTGCGAAAGCCTGAAGCCAAGCGATGAACGTCCCAAACTCAACTCTATACAGTCCCTCCTTCAAAGAAACCATTCGGAAGACATGTCCATTTGCCCGCGATCCTCCTCCCTGAGACATCATATATAGTCCCGTTAGACAAGGATGAGCTGCTTTGATGCAAGAAAGGAATTAAAGGATACCTGAAGGAAGTTTCTGCTTAGAACAGTCAGCCTGCAACCCTCATCCCAACCTCCGCAGTCGCATGCTCCTCCTGATCTCCATCTCTCGATCAAAGATGGCGGTTTGCCATCAGTCGAAGAGCCATGATTTCCACCAGGAAGGACAATTACTGTATTATCTTCTGCCATTTCTTCTGGAACATTGACAACAATGGCAGCCAGCTGGCTGTTCAATGAGAAATCAACAGGTCCATGAAATGGTGGTGTTGGTTCAGCACCAAGCAACACAAACTCTCTTGTGACATGATGACTTTTGGCATCATAGTTTCTTGATCTGAAAACGTTCATCCTGCCAATGGCATCAGATACCAGCTGATGCTTCCTGCTCTTCCTTCCCAATCCAATCCAAGCTCCTGATTTCTTCTCACGTTGTTGAATGCAGTGTATTGTGTAAATGCATTCCAAATCATCCTTCTCTGTTTCGCTTTGCTGTGTCAACACTGCTGCAAGAACATCACTGTATGTGGATGCGAACACAAACATAGGCTGCCCATTTTCCCAAGCAAGTTGGAGAAGAGCGTGTCTGGTTTTATCAGGTTCTTCATATGTCAGATTTCCACCCTTCTCACTTAGGTTCTTTGGCTTCAGCAAAGTGTCAAACATCCTCCTCAGTGGACTACGCCTACTTGACGCTTCCTTACTGCCATCAAATGGTCTCACCAGTACTGGTGCAGAGGAACCATCCCTTAAGCTAGCACTTCGAATCATCCATGTTGGCCTGACACATGACTGATGATTGGACGATTCTTTTCCCTTCTCGATTGATTTCTTAGTAGAGATTTCAGTTTCTGGTCGAAAAGTATTGAGTGTATCAATATGGGGAGATCCCTTGATGTCCTTGGCGTTGTCAAGATGGCAAAGTGACGAGCTTTTGGCATCATCGAAATATGACTCAAAACTATTGCGTCTGATCTGAGCACTGGCTTGAAGATGATCCCACAAATTATTATTATCATGACATAGCTGCTGCCAATTGCCCATGAAATCTAGATCATGAAGATTGCCTTGGAGCTTCTCCGCATTTCCTGGTCGACGGGCTTGAGTCTCCGTGGCTTTTGCTCCAGGAGCTGAGGTTTGACCATTAATGATGCTGGAAGGTGGATGTAAAGTTCCAGAGTCCATATGGAAGCACACATCAGTGCACATGGACTTCATATCTGCACTATCTGCATCATTAAAGCTTGTGAGATGTCGAGATACAACAATCTCTTTCGTTTTGTAAGCCACAGAAGCAAATTCTTCTTGTTTAGAAAGAGCTCTGCATGTGCTTCCAGTACACTGGGTAGACGACCCAAAAATATGCAGCACTGGGGATCTGTTGTTGACAGAATTAGATCTTTTGGTTCCCCCACGAGCCACGCATTTCCGATGCTACTTCCATCTCTCGGGCAATCCCCAGTCAAGAACTCCAACTTTCGAAGCCTTTGCATGAATGCTATCGCCTCCCTCCATGTGGCTTTGCTTCCCATCTTGCAAGTTGGAGTTCCTAGTTACTCTGGGAAACACAGGGATAAGCTTGCGTCGTGATGCCCGCCAAATGGAAAAAAGCTTGGATAAATGCATCCATTAATTGCCAGCAACGTCGACTGGGGTTTTTGATGTAAAGCAAGAACATGGAAATATTTGTGCAACGCATAAAGAAGATGCAAGGAACAAGAAAGAACTGATATAACAGACGCACCATGGAAGAATGGCCGGACAACGAGGAAATAACAAAAAGGGAGCCGTGATTCTGCCTTCCTCGGCTGCGCAATAGGCAATCCGCAAACAACACAAGCCCAGAGTAGCTGAGGGGACCTGAGAAAGAAGAGGAGCTCACTGTGCGCACGAACAGAAGACGCGGTCAGTTGGTGGGGGAGAAGAATCGCCGTTCTCCATCGAGCAAGCGATCGGGAAAAGGATTCGTTCGTACTGCCACTGATTGGTAAACGATGGCTTGGCGCGAGGGGTCGAGGAAGAGGACAAGGGCGGGGCGGAGTTTCACCCGTGAACACCTCGACGTCTACTCTCCTCCATGTACTTGTGGTGTCAGTTTTGTTCCTGCAGCGATCAAAGATACGTCAATGTCAGAATTTATTGGAATGTTTTGCCTTACGGTGCAAGTGGCGCACCGGGGAATGTTGGAACAGCCAGCTCGGATTGGTTGATATCGTCGGGCCCGCCTGCATCAGCCAGTGGATGAGTGCCGACACTTGTTGGGTTCCGCGGATGATGGTCGCAATCTACCATCCAATTCGAGATAAAGACCTGGCCATATTCACGGTTTAGGCCACGGGATCAATCATCAGGTATGTCATTCGCTGCCTTCGTCGTCCCTTTTTGTTCGCGTTGTTCGTATATTATGTTGTTGATTCATGTAATCGTGGTGGACAGTAGAAATTTGATGCAAAGAGGTAATTAAAAATTTTATTATTACTTTTTCTATATATGTCTCTTAGCTGTTATTGTTTGGGCTGTCTTTGTTAATTGGGTGATGCTGTCAGATGTGGTCTGATTACCTCTGTGTCTCATCTGATGTGATCCACCAACCAGAATTATTGTGCAAATGCTGCCACCATAACACTGTTGCAATTGAGAGGTCCATTTTGATTTTGATTGTTAGCTATACATCTATGCATAGAGGAAATGGAAGGAGGACTTATTGCATCTAATTCAGCAGGGAGGGGCTGACAAGGGGAGCATGGCGGATCACGCACTGATGTTCCCGTTCCCGGTGCAGGGCCGTGTCAACTCCATGCTGAAGCTGGCCGAGCTACTCTCGCTGGCCAGCCTTGACGGCACCTTCATCAACACCGACACAACCACCACCTGATGGCTCGCCACTCTGTCGCCTACGGGCGGCGACATGGTCTGGAGACGCTGATTCCGTTTCAGCTCGATCCCAGACAGATTCGAGGATGAGCGCCGCCGATCCGTGCTAGATCTGATGGCGTCGCTGCGAACGCGGTCGGCCGGCCCTTACAAGGATCCCCTGCGCCGAGGTGGCGACGGTCACGGAGGATGGCCGACCCTGATGTGCGTGATTGCAGATCGGTTCATGACCTTCGCGGCCGACGTCGCGAGAGAGGTGGGAGTCCCCGCCATGTTCTTCCGCACGGTCAGCGCCTGCAGCATTCGGTCCTACTTGTGCATCCCGGAGCTCCCGTTTCCAGGAACGTACTACGATACACTACACACCTTGATCACCTGATGGTTGCGTTACATGGTGGGTTACATTGCCACCGACGATGCTGATCTCTACGAGTCGATAAGGAACATGCCGGGCATGGAGGGCTTTCTACGCGAAGGATCTAACTGTTGAATTGAATTGTAAAAATAATAGTACATTTAATATGGCTTAATAGAATCTTATTTATACATATAAGAAAAGAAAAAAAAGAGAAGATTTTCCTCAACTATCCACCAAGATTTTCTCATACAGTTAAGGAAATCCTATTTGTTATCATGCCCCCGCAAGATCGTGCTCCTGTCAAAGACACTGATCTTGGACCAATGTAATAAAAATAATTTACGAACGAGAGGCTTCGTGAGTGAGTCTGCTAGTTGATCAACTATATGTACGTGAGAAACACGTAGTTGATGTCTGACAACTTGATCTTGTACGAAGTGAAAGTCAATAGCAATGTGCTTCATGCGTGAGTGAAATATTGGATTGACACTGTTAGGGGAAACAACTTTTACCGCGTGACCCGGCGCACACGCGAAATCAAAACCGGGGTCGTCTCTGCACGATTCGCGGGCCCGCGATGGCTCTGCTCGCGCCGTCGAGCTCTCGGCGGTGCGCTCCTCGGCCGTCGGGGCGAGACTGCGACAAGCGGGTCGGATGCTCGCGACCCCTCCGACGCCTTAAGTCGGTCTTTGGCCCGTCGGCCGGAGTTCCCAGAGAGAGTTGCGGGGGTGTTCGGGTCTACTAACCTCCCGGAGTGTTCAAGGAAAGGAAGGGTCTCCCCTAGAGGTCTTGAGAGAGATCAGAATCAGAGTCAGAATCCCCCCCTCCTGTCCTACCTGTTCGGGTTAAATAGGTCGGACGGAGGGCATGCTTCCATGCTGCAGGTGGCGTCTGAGCGACCTCGCGGTCGGTGCCGTGGTCGCCTTGGCGGGTAGTTGGGGCGTCTTGAGGAGAAGCGGCGTCGGCTGACACATCGTGGGCGGTTGGAGCGCGGGAGGGGCGATGTCGTCAGCCAGTTGTACGACAGAAGACCGGTGTCTCGTCATACTTAATATCCTTATCACTACCCCCCCTCAAAAAGCCACTCCTGCGGGACAATTTGGAGGGTGTTGCTCGGAAGAACCTGATTGCCGACTGAGATCTCGGGCGGAAGTTCTACCGTGTTGTGTCATAATTGACCAAAGTCCTTTGCAGGATACGGGGTCGAGGCGCCGCTCAAGGCCCGTAAAGCCGATGATCGAGGAAGCTCGAGATCACATGTAACGAACCACCAGTTCGGGATAAAGGGGTCGAGGAACCTCAAGACCCAGAAAACCATAGTCACCGAACCGTCGTTCGGGATATAGTGCCGAGCCACCGCTCAAGGCCTAGGATGCCGATGATCGAGCCGTCGCTCAAGATCATGTACGAATCGCGTTCGGGATAATGGGGTCGAGAGGCGCCGAGTTCCGTTGCCAAGCCGGCGTCCGTGTCGAGGTTGAGACTGCGAGTGGGCGATTGAACGATGGGTGAGCGTGCTCGAGGTAAGGGCCGACGATGTCAAGTCTGTTCCGACCCGTCGTTGGGTACTAGGGGTCGAGTCACGCCACGACTTGCAAAATCGTGATAGCCGAACTGCCGTTCGGAAGGTGTGTGGCCAGTGCCGCTCAAGGCACAGGAAGCGAGTGGCCGGCTGCCGTTCGGGATGTGTGGCCGAGCTGCGCTCGGGGCCTAGGAAACCAGAATAGCCGAACTGCCGTTCGGGATCAGGGGGTCGAGGAGACGCCCGATTCTCCTTGCCAAGCCGACGTCCGGAAGTCGGGGTTGAGACACGTCGAGTCCTCCACCTTACCGTCATTTTGGTACAAGGGGTCGAGGTCACGCACGACCGAGAAACCATAATAAGCCGAACCGTCGTTCGGGATAAGAAGTCGAGAGGCGCCCGATTCTCCTTGCCAAGCCGGCGTCCGGAAGTCGGGGGTTGAGACGCGTCGGTCCTCCCTTCTGACCCGTCATTTTGGTACAAGGGTCGAGGTCACGCACCACGACACGAGAAGCCATAATAGCCGAACCGTCGTTCGGGATGAAGTCGAGAGGCGCCGATACCCATTGCCAGCGGACGTCCGGAAGTCGGGGGTTGAGGCACGTCGAGTCCTCCACCTTGCCGACCCGTCGTTTAGTACAAGGGTCGAGGTCACGCACCGACACGAGAAGCCATAATGGCGAACCTCCGTTCGGGGTGTGTGGCGAGCCACCGCTCAAGGCCCGGAAGACCGGTGGTCGAGCCGCTCAAGACCTAGAAAACCAGAATCGCGAATCGCCGCCGGGATGAATGTGGCGAGCCGCCGCTCAAGGCCAGAATACCGATGGTCGAGCCTGCTCAAGACCTAGAAGACCGAGTCGCCGAATAAATGCGTTGGATGGGGGCCGAGGCGCGCTGGCCCGGAATGCGATGGTCGAGCTGCGCTCAAGACCTAGAAAACCGAATGCGCCGAACGGCTCGCGATAGTGCGATTGCTGGAATCGAGGCGCGTGCGGGATAAGTTTCTTACGGTGTACGTCGGCTCTTCATCAATATGACGCCGGCGCGATGTGTGCTATTGGGCGATGTGGCGGCGTCATCTTTGTCACTTTGCCTCGGGAGGCGAAAGGTCGAGTCCCCCTTTTTCTATAAATAGGGAGCCCGTCTCTCTATCACTTTATCAGTGGAGTTCTCATCTCTTGTCTTGCCGTCGTCTTCCTTCAAGTATTCTCCATAGGCTCGGTGCCTTTTAACTTCTTCCACCGATTTCTTCCTTTATAGGTTAGTGCGATGGGTCTTCCTTCCACTTCCTCTTCCTCTGCATCTTCCTCCTCCTCCCCATCGATTTACAACCCGCGTCGCCGCTCTCCCGTCTCCTCCTTCCAGCTCTTCCTCGGATGCGGAGGCGGCGTGCGTTAGAGGCCTTGATGTGGCCGCACGACCAAGACTCCATCTTGGGCGAGCGTATGGTGGGATTCTCCTCGGCGGCGCTACGGCATCCCGGAGGAGTTCAACCTCCGGCGGCTGAAGCGGGACAGCGGGCTTTGACCCGGTTCCCAAGGGCTTTGCCACTGTCCGCGATGCCCTAGAGGCCGGCTGCGCCTTCCCCGCACTCCAATCATCGTATCTCTGCATCTCCTGTGGCGTATTTCGCCTTCCCGGATAACTCCCAACTCTGGCGGTATTTGGTGGCTTTCACGGGAATGCCATTACGCCAACATCGCCCCGACGCAACCTTTTCCTCTCACGCTTTCGCCTCTTCAAGGGGTCGGGGATACTTCGCCGCACGACCGGGGTTCCGGTTAGTGGCGCCCCACCATTAACAAAGGGTGGAAGAGGTGCTTCTTTTTGTCGATGCCAAACGGATCGGGGTTTCGGGTTCGGTGGTCGTCAAGGACCATCGATAACATCGCCCCGAAGCCGAGGAGCGTGCTCACCTCGGCGGTGAGGGTAATCCTCCCTTCCTCGCAAGCCATCCGCAACATGTCGGAGCAGTGGCTGGTGGAGGCCGGACTAAGTCCGCGCTCTCGGGGTAGGCCGTCGTTGTCTCGCCTCCTTTTAGATTGCTGCCATACTCTATCTTCTGACATATCTGTCGCCTTTTTGCAGGGATGGTGAACCTGCGATCCTTCCACGACTCGGGTGCTCCGAGGGGACCATCTCCGCGCTCTCCGGCGGTCTCCAAGCGGGCGGGGTGGCTCCCGCGCCCGCCGATGAGGCGTCCCAAGAAGAGAGGCGAAGGCCAAGGAGGTGGTGGACTGGAGACGCCGGTGGCCGTGCCGGCCGGCGACCGAACCGGCGCCACCACTCCTGAGAGTCTTGGTCCCGGCCCGGCGGCAAGGAAGGGCCAGCGTCCTCCAGCCATGCGGGACTGTCGGGTCACGTCGGGAAGGATCAGCCGTTCCTTTCCCGAATGATGGGGAGGTCCCGCCGGGGCGCGGGCGACCCTCTCGTGGCCGGTGGCATGGTACTCCCGGGGACAAGGTGTGGGTCGGGAGAGCCCTCGGCCGCTACCTCGGGAGCGCTCCATCCCGACATGGCTCGGGACCTATACACGCTCCTCGCTAGCGCTCGCCAAGTCCGCCAAGTCGGCGTTGTGGGTAAGCACCGTTTTGCTTGTATCCTCTTGGTGAGCTCGTTCATCACTTTCAGCGTCTTTTTCTTGTGCAGAATCTCCACTACACCACTGCCCTCCTCGGCCAGGGTGCACGACTCGGTCGCAGTGCATGGCACAGGTGAGCGCAACTTGGAGTTGCGCGCCGCCCGGCTCGAGAAGCCCGAGCGGGTCGGGACCCGAGGCGGTTCTTCTTGCCGGCGTGGCGGCGGACATGGCGCGGAAGTGGCGCGTCGACCGCCGAGCTCGAGGCCGCCTCGGCGGCGAGGCCGGGCTGCGAAGCTCCTCGGACGCCGGCCGAGAACCGCCTCGGATGGAGGAGGCCTCGGGATTGGCTGCCAGCTGACCTCGAGGAGGCCGAGTGCGAGCCGCCGAGGAAGCCCTTGCCGCGGTGGAAGGGAGTCGGCCAGAGTAGGACCGGGAGGCAGTCGACGCATACAAGAAGTCGGAGGGCTTCCTCCTCGGCCTGGACCGGACGGGCCGCGTATCGTACGAGTATGGGTACAAAGTTGCCCTGGCCCGTTTCCGAGCGTGTCCTCCAGGCTCGTTGGTCGAGGAGGATTCCTTCGTCTCATGCCCCGAGGATCAGGGGGTCGACATGCCTGGCGAGGTTCCCTTCGACGACAGCCTTCCCGAAGCTGCGGCCTGAAGACCTCTTTTCTTTTTTTGGAGGGCTTTCCCTTGCTTTTTGTAATACTTCTTCCCCACTAGGGGCACATTTTGTAATCCAAAACTTTTTTGGTAATACAAATATGTTTTCTCCATACAATCTCCAACTTCTTTCCAATGGCCTGAGTCTGGCATCAATTTACTTCCGTTTCGTCCTTAAACAAAATATTTCTTAAGGTTGTGGGCGTTCCAAGTCCTCGAATCTGCCCGATCATAGTCGCGAGCCGGAACGTTCGGTCGGACTACTTGGATTACTCGGTAGGGGCCTTCCCACTTTGGTGCAAGCTTGCCCTTGAGTGAGCGGGTCGCTTATACGCCTTGCGTAGGACTAAGTCGCCCATCCAGAAGTCGGCGCACCCTCTTGTTGTAACTCCCGGCAACACTTCTGTATGCGCTAGCATTTTTACGTGCGCGTTGGTCCTGCGTTCTTCTAGCGGATCTAGGCCAGCCCGAACTCCACTGGGCGAGGTGGATTCCTCATAGTTCTCCACCGGAATGTTGGGATGACCAATTCGAGTAGGACTGCTTCCACGCCGAATGCAAAGTAGGGGACTCGCGGCCGTCTTGAGGTAGTCCGCGAGACCATAGGATGTTCGGGAGCTCGTCGACCCACTCGATCGGGCTTCCAAAGTTCTTTCTAAGTCCATCCGGGATAGATCGGTTGGTCACCTCGGCAAGCCCGTTGGTGCGGGGTGGGCCACCGAGCTAAACCTCGGTGGATGTGATAAGTCGCGCGAACTCCGAGAACCGAGTCTTTGTGGCCCGGGTCCCGTTATCGATGATGATAACGTTGGCGACGAATCGGGTCACTATGTTCTTCCATACGAACTGTTCGACCCGTTCTGTAATGTAATTGCGGGCTCCACCCACTTGGTGAAGTAATCTATCCCCACAATAATATGTCTTGGCCGGGGCCGGGAACGGCCCCAAGTCCATCCCCATTGAGCGAAGGGCCGGCGCAATCCATGGTGGCGGCGGGACAGCGAGGCTGCGGCGCGGGCTGGCGGCAAATGTCGCCGCGCCACGAAAGCCTTGGCGTCCGGTGCAGCGTAGGCCGATGTAGCCCGCGCAGATATTTTGAAGGCCAAAGTTTGGCGCCCATGTGCTCCCCACAAATCCCCGCCATGGACCTCGGCGAGAATCGATTCCGCCTCGCCGGGATCTAAGCATCGTAGTAGGGGTGGGAAAATGACCTTTGTAGAGTCGGTCGCCGATTTCGCGATACCACTTTGAGTTGGCGGAGCGCCGTGCCTTGACCTCATCCTGGCGGGACCCCTCGCGTTTGTACTTCGATGCTTCACGAATCCACGTTGGTGGGGTGGTGGGACCGGGATCCCCGATCTCCATGATGGCCACCGGCCGGTGTGTCGACTCCTCGACCTCGGGATGTTCCTCCGGATCGGCTCGAGGCCGGCCATGAGCGTGCCGCGCTCGTTGGGACACAGGCACCTGGGCCAGTGAAGCGGGGAAAGTTAGAGGTTTGGGCTTTTACCTCGGTGAGTATCGACATGGTCGAGTCCGCGCCGGTACTCTCCACCAACTTGCTCGTCGACAAGTTGGGAATCCGTGAGAATGTGGATTGCTCCTAGTTGCATCTCGGCCGCTAATCGGAGGCCTGCCAACAGTGCCTCATATTCGGCCTCGTTGTTTGTGGCCGCGAAGCCGAAGCGGAGGGAACGCTCGAAAGCGTGTCCGTCGGGATCCTCCAGAATGAGTCCGGCGCCAGCTCCCCTGGAGCTGGAAGACCCATCCACGTGCAGCATCCAGTCTCGGTGGGTTTTCTCAACGCTTTCTGCTTCCGGTGGCGTCAACTCCGAGATAAAATCGGCCCGGTATCGCCGCCCTTCATCGGGTGGCGGCAGGCATTCCCGCTCCTTGATTTGGAGGAATATTTGTGTCCGAGACGCCTTCAAGGGGGGAGGTGGCGGCTCGGCCGCGTATGGGTCGGGGCGGCCCATGCGGCGCCCTTGGTGCGGGGACTCCCGCCTGGGTGCCGGTCCCGATCGGGACGGAGTAGGATGCCCCCTCGGTCGTTCTTCCTTCCTTCCGACATCCAGGACTCGGCCGCCACGCATCTTGACTTGCTCATTTGAAACATTTCTCCGATGGGACGTGGGGTCGCTCCACCAAGGACCGAGAACCTCGGCGGTCAGCCCCATGAATGCTTGCACCAGTAACGATGGGTGAGCAGCCGATAATTCCCGTACCTCCGTGGTGAACCTTCGCGAAGTGGGAGAGGTTCGTCCTCCTTCGCTTCAAACCCGTGAGGAGCGCGATAGAGGGCTTTAGTCGCGCAAGCGCCAAAAGCGTGGCTCGAAGTCCTTGGCGAGCTGTTCAAAGGATGTCACCACCTTTTAAGGTGCTTGTACCATGTCACGGGCGGATCCTTTCAACGTGGTGAGGGATACGCCGCACATCAAGGCGTCGAGTTCCATATAGGGCCATTTGAGCCGGAAGGCGGCGGCGTGATCGGTGGATCACCGGACTCCATCATAAAGGTCGATGGAGAGCGGAGTTCAAGGGCACCGGTATTCCCGTATGTTGTGACGAGGACTCAGGTGGGACACTTCCTCTGTTCTTCTTTGGACTTGCGGGCGTCCTTTGCACCTCCTCCAGCGCCGGCGATGGGACCGGATCGAGCCCGAAATAGGTCCGTCGAGTCTGAAGACACCGCCTCGAGTTCAGGCGGGACGTCCAAGTTTTCAAGAGCCCGGGCTCCGTCCTGAACCCGGCGGGGGGCTGGAGAAGATGGTGCCGGCGGCATCGCCTCATGATGCTGGGGAAGAGGTTCCGGCGTTTGGAGGGTGGCTCTGCCGCCTCGGAAGCGGCGAGGAGGACAACTGGGCGGATTCGCCGGTCCGGACACTGTTGGGAGAGGTCCTTAAAAGCCTCCACCAGTAACGGTGGGGAAGCGGTGGAACCCGGTAGGCGGGTAGAGCGGCGTCGCTAAATATATTCCAATAGCGATCTATAGTTGCGGCGGGATCGTCCCTCCGAGGGTTCGAGTGCGGGACCTCGCCAGTGCCGACCAGAAAGCGACCTTTTCGCCCATGTGTCGTTTAGGGCGGAGCGGTAGTCCTTCGCCGGCAGAGGGCCCTCTTCTAGCGCCAATCTAGGGGAAACAACTTTTACCGTGACCGGCGCGCGCGAAATCCGGAAACCGGGGTCGTCTCGTGCAGTTCGGGCCCGTCGATGGCTCTGCTCGCGCCGTCGAGCTCTCCGAAGCACGCTCCTCGGCCGTCGGGGACGAGACTGCAGCAAGGCGGGTCGGATGCTCGCCCGACCCTCCGGCGCCAAGTCGCGGTGCTAGCCGTCGGCGGAGTTCCAGAGAGAGTTGCGGGGGAGTTCGGGTCTACTCACCTCCCGGAGTGTTCAAGGAAAGGAAGGGTCTCCCCTAGAGGTCTTGAGAGAGATCAAAATTAGAGTCAGAATCCCCCCCTCCTGTCCTACCTGTTCGGGTTAAATAGGTCAGACGGAGGGCATGCTTCCGGCGGTGGCGTCACGAGCTTGACCTCGCAGTCGGTGCCGTCAGTCAGCGGGTAGTTGGGGCGATCTTGAGGAGAAGCGGCGTCACATCGTGGGCGGTTGGAGCGCGAGGAGGCGATGACGTCAGCCAGTGGTACGACAGAAGACCAGGTGTCTCGTCATACTTAATATCCTTATCAGACACATAAATAGGTAGCTCTAACATTATCACAGTATATTATAGGAGGAAAGTTAGAGTTGACGTTGAGTTCCTTGAGCAGATTTGTGATCCAATTTATTTCAGCAGTAGCTGTGTGTTAGGGGTATTAAGTATGACGTGACACCTGGTCTTGGGTCGTACACCCGGATGACGTCATCGCCCCTCCTGCGCTCCATTACTCCTACGATTTGATCGCCCGACGTCGCTTCTCCTCCGAATCGCCCCAACTACCCGCCAAGTTGACGCACCGCCTACGAGGTCGAACCATGACGCCACCCGCAGACACCGGCGTGCCACCCGTCCGACCTATTTGCCGAATGGGTAAACGGCGGGAGGATGAACACTCAAAGGTGAGTAGACTCGAAACCACGAACATTTTCTAGGAGCTCGGCGGCGAGGCGACAGCGTCGGAGGGTGGTGGAGCATCCGACCCGCCTTGCTGCAGGTCCCATTCGACGATCGAGCCGGGCGTGGAGCCGCCCGGAGCGGTCGGGAGGAGGCGGAGGCGAGGAGCCATCGACGGGCGAACTGCGAGACGACCCCGGTTCGGATTCGCGCGCGCCAGGTCACGGTAAAAAGTTGTTTTCCCCTAACAGATTGGCGCTAGAAGGAGGGCCTCTCTGTCGAGGGTCTGCCTGCTCCGCCTTTAACGACACATGGACGAAAGGTCGCTTCCGGCTGGCACCTCGGCGGAGGTCCCACAGACCTCCGAACCCTGGAGGGACGATCCTGCCGCGACCGCAGATCGCTACTGGAGTATATTTAGCGACGCCGGACTCTACCCGCCGAGTCGGGTTCCCCCGCTTCCTCCCACCGTCACGGCGGAGGCTTTTCAGGACCTTTCCCAGCAGTCCGGACCACAGCAAGTACCGTCCGGGCCGTCCTCACTTTGCTCGGGGAGGTGGCGAGCCAACCCTCCAAAGGCGGAACCCCTTCCCGGCATCATGAGGCATACCCACCGGTACCATCTTCCCCAGCCTCCCGCCGGGTTTAGGATGGAACCCGGGCTCTCGAAAACCTGGACGTCCCGCCCGAACCTGAGGCGGTGTCCTCAGATTCGACGGACTTATTTCGGGCTCAAATCCGTTCCATCGCACAGCGTCTGGATGAGGTGCAAAGTGACGTCCGTAAGTCCAAAGAAGAGCGAGAGGAAGTGTCCACCGAGTCCCCGTTCGCGACATACGGAATACCGGTGCCCTTGAACTTCGTCTCCCTCCATCGACCTTTATGATGGAGTCGATCGGATCCAAATGGATCATGTCGCTTCGGGCTCAAATGGCCCTATATGGAACCTCGGGCGCCTTGATGTGCGGGCGTTCCCCACCACGCTGAAAGGATCCACTCGTCGTGGTATAGCACCTTAAGAGCGGAGGCGGTGACATCCTTTGAACAGCTCGCCAAGGACTTGAGCTCGTTTTACGGCATTTGCGCGACCAAAGCCTTCATCGCACTCCTCACGGTTTGAAGCAAAGGAGGGCGAACCCTCTCCCGCCGTGCGAAGGTTCACCACGGAGGTATGCAGGAGTTATCGGATGCTCACCCATCGTTATTGGTGCAGGCGTTTATGATGGGGCGCTGCGGCCGTCAAGGTTTGCTGGTCCTTGGTGGAAGCGACCCGCGTCCATCACGGAGATGTTTCAGCAAGTCAATATGTGGCGGCGAGTCCGGATGTCGAAGGAAGGAAGAACGACCGAGGGGGCATTCTAATCCATCCCGATCGGGAACGACAACTAGGCGGGAGTCCCCGCACCAAGGGCGCCGCATGGGCCACCCCGACCCATACGCGCCCGAGCCGCCACCTCCCCCCTTGAAGGCGTCTCGGACGCAAATATTCCTCCAGATAAAGGAGCGGGGAATGCTCAGGCCGCCCCGCCCGATGAAGGGCCGACGAGCTGGCCGATCATACCCGGTATTGCCGCTTCCATTGACAAACGGACACGATACGGAGCAATGCCACGAGCTGAAGCGACAAATTGAGGAGCTGATCCGAAGAGGTCACTTAGATCAGTACCTCCAGCATCCACGGGAACCATCCCTGCGTCCCGAAGGCCCTGTCGAGCAACACATCGACGTGATTACAGGGGGGCCCGCCGCTGGAGGGCATAGCGCCGGGTCGAAGAGCTTATGCCGCGCCGTTGCGGCAGGAATACCACCCTCCTCGAGCCGAGGTCACATTCCTCGGGGACATGGGAGCGACGAGCATGATGATTGTGGTGGTGTCGGCCGAATAGCCAACGCAGGTCCGAAGGATTATGGTCGACACTGGCAGCTCGGCCGACATCCTTTATTTCGAGGCCTTTTTGAAGTTAGGGTTGCCGAAGGAAGCCCTGAAGCCCTTGCACTCGGCACTCACCGGCTTTACCGGCGACTCGATTCGCCGCGGTGCGGTGACCCTACCGTTGACTCTCGGGATTCCCGAAGGCAAAATCTCAGTGACTCACATCCACATACCACCGGGCGTTAAAGTTCCCAGGCCGGTCTTGGTCGGGAGGTTCGGGAGATCCTCGAGAGTCGACGGTGTTACTTGACAACGACCTCCTTGGGTAAGAGAAAAAGGCCGGAGCAGCCCCTCGAAGACCCACGCGGGACGCAGCGCCAGACCGAGCATCCCGAGCCGACAAACCCGGCGGTTAATATTCCGCTGCAAGATGACCGTCCCGATCGGACAGTCGGAATCGGCCCGGACCTGGATGATCAAGAGCGGGCACAGCTCATCAGCCTCCTCCAGGAAAGCACCGATGTCTTCGCCTGGACAGCTGCCGACCTCCCGGGAATTGATTCCGAAGTCTCTCAACACCATCTGCACATTTCCCCGACCGCGCTCGGTAAGGCGAGACCCGGCCTCGGTCCCTCGGCGCCAACGAGTGTGCAAATGGAAGTCGACAGGCTCTTGGCGTCTGACTTCATTGAGGAAGTCTGGTATCCTCAGTGGTTGTCCAATGTAGTCCTCGTCAAGAAGCCTAATGGAAGCTGGAGGATGTGTGTCGACTACACCGATCTAAATCGTGCTTGCCCGAAGGATTGCTTCCCCTTACCTAGGATCGACCAGCTGGTCGACTCAACCGCGGGGCACGCCCGTTTCTCCTTCATGGCGCCTACTCCGGTTACAACCGGATCCGGATGGCCCCAGGATCGACAACATACGACCTTCCAAACACCCCAAGGAGCTTACTTCTACAAGGTCATGCCGTTCGGGTTAAGAACGCGGCGCCACCTACCAAGGATGGTGAACAAGGTGTTAAGCCCGGCAAATAGGGCGAAACATGGAAGTATATGTTGACGACATGATCGTGAAAAGTCGCACAGGGGCTGCACACCTCGACGACTTGCGGGAAACCTTCTCTACGCTGAGAAGATATGGGATGCGCCTTAATCCAGCCAAGTGCGTCTTTGGCGTGACATCAGGGAAGTTCCTCGGATTCATCATACACGAGAGAGGAATTGATGCCAACCCCGAGAAGATCCGAGCTCTCACCGACATGAGATCTCCAAGAACAGTAAAGGAGCTTGATTGCCTTAATGGAAGGATAAGCGGCTCTGTCCGGTTTTGTCGTCGGGAGATAAGTGCCTTCCTTTCTTGAGTCCTCAAAGATCCAAAGAACTTCCAATGGGCGGCGAGAATGCGAGGAAGCTTTCACAAGCACACTTATCCGAGCTCCCGCCTTATCTCGGTGTCTGCGCGGAAAAAGCTTACCCTCTACTGGCGGCATCTCAAAGATGCGATGAGCTCAGATCTTCTTGAAGGAAGCCCCCGCGCAACATCCGGTTTACTACATCAACCATGTGTTGCGCGGGCCAGAGCAGCGCTATCCTCCCATTGAAAGGTTGGCATTGGCACTTGTCCTAGCGGCTCGGAAGCTACGCCCCTACTTCCAAGCCCATACGATTGAGGTAATGACCGACCAACCCCTGCGTCAAGTTCTTTCTAAGTTTGACGTAGCAGGGCGTCTTCTAAAATGGTCGGTGGAGCTATCCGAGTTCGACCTGCTACAAGCGAGAACAGCCATCAAGGCCCGGGCCTTGGCGATTTCATCTCGGAGTTCACACCGAATGGAATGCGTTGAGCAAATTCACCGAGACCGGACCTGCGTGGATGGATCTTCCGGCTCGAGTGCCGCGCGGACTCATTTTGGAGGACCCGGCGGACACGCGTGGCGTTCCCGCCGGTTTGAGGCCACGAACAATGAGGCGGAATATGAGGCGCTTCTGGCAGGCTTCCGTTTGGCAGCCGAGATGCAACTGGGAGTAGTCCATGTTCTCACGGATTCCCAACTCGTCGCCGAACAAGTTGGCGGGGAGTATCGGGCGCGGGATCCGACCATGTCCAAATACCTGACCAAGGTAAAAGCCCAAACCTCTAACTTTCCTCGCTTCACTCTGTCCAGGGTCCCCAGGTCCCAAAACGAGCGGGCGGACCAGCTCGCGAAATTAGCCTCGGGAGCCGATCCAGAGGAACATCCCGAGGTCGAAGAGCTCACACACCGGTCAGTGGCCATCATGGAGATAGGGGATCCCGAGTCGACCTCTCCACCTCGTGGATTCGGGAAGTCTTTGAAGTATAAGCGCGATGGGATCCTGCCTGAGGATGAGGTCAAGGCACGGCTCCGCCGAACCCAGGCGTGGTACTGCGAGATTGGCGACCGGCTCTACAAAAGGTCGTTTTCCCATCCCCTACTGCGATGTTTAGATCCCGATGAGGCGAGTGATTCTTCGCCGAGGTTCACGGCGGGACTTGTGGGGAGCACATGGCGGCCGAACTTTGGCCTTCAAAATACTACGCCGAGGCTATTGCGGCCTACGTTGCACCGAGCGCCAAGGCTTTCGTGCGGCGGTGCGACACTGCGGCGCCGGGCCGTGTCCGCAGCTCCCTGCGGTCCCGCTCACCTCCATGGATTGCGCTTGGCCCTTCGCTCAATGGGGGATGGACCTTTTGGGGCCGTTCCCCCCGGCGTCCGGCCAGCGGAGACATATCATCGTGGGGATAGATTATTTCACTAAGTGGGTGGAAGCGAGCCCACAGCAACCATTACGGCGAGCGGGTCGAGCGATTCGTATGGAAGAACATCGTGACCCGATTCGGTCGCCCAGCGTTATCATCAGCGATAACGGAACCCGGTCGCCGGCACTCGGTTCTACGGAGTTACGTGCGACTTATCACATCGATTGAGGTTTAGCTCGGTGGCCCACCCGGACCAACGGGCTCGTGAGGTGACCAACCGATCTATCTGGATGGACTTAGGAAAGGACTTTGGAAGCCCGATCGAGCTGGGTCGGCGAGCTCCGAACATCCTATGGTCTTTGCGGACTACCCAAGGCGGCAGGCGAGTCCCCTCTGACTGGCATTCGGCGTGGAAGCGGTCCTACGGCGAGTTGGTCATTCCAACATTCGGGTGGAGAACTATGAGGAATCCACCTCGGTCCAGGGAGTTCGGGCTGGCCTAGACCTCCTAGAAGAGCGCAGGGCCAACGCGCACGTAAAGATGCTGGCGTACAACATGAGTGTTGCCAGAAGTTATAACAAGAAGGTGCGCCCTCGACCTCTCGGGATGGGAGACTTAGTATTGCGCAAGGCGGAAATAAGCGATCCCGCCAACTCGAGGGGCAAGCTTGCACCTAAGTGGGAAGGCCCCTACCGCGTAATCAAAGTCATCCAGGCCGGGGGCGTTCGACTCGCGACTATGACCAGGGCAGCAATTCCGAGGACACAGGCGTCAGAACCTTAAGAAGTATTTTGTTTAAGGACAAAACAGAAGCAGGCCAATATGTGACTCGGGCTATTGGAATGAAGTTGGAAATTATATTGCCATAAAAGAGGAGATTGTATTACCAAAAGATTTGGAGTACAAAAATGGGCCCCTAGAGGGGAAGGAAGGATTACAAAGGCAAGGGAAGGCCCTCCAAAAAAGAAGAAAAAACTCTTCAAGCCGCAGCTCCGGGAAGGCTGTCGTCGAAGGGAACCTCGCCGGGCATGTCGACCCCCTGGTCCTCGGGGCAGGAGGTAAAGGGATCCTCCTCGACCGCCGAGCCTGGAGGGCACGCTCGGAACCGGGCCAGGGCAACCTTATACCCATACTCGTATGACACCGCCGTCCGGCCGGGAAGCCCTCCGACTTCTTGTACGCCTCGACTGCCTCCCGGTCCCTCTCCGGCCGACTGCCTTCCGCCGCGGCAAGAGCTTCCTGGGCGGCCTTCACCTCGGCCTCTCTCGAAGTCAGCTTGGCGGCCAACTCCGAAGCCTCCTTCATCCGGAGGCGGTTCTCCAGCTTCTCCGTCCGGAGAAGCTGCAGCTGGCCTCCGGCGTCGGCGGCCTCGAGCTCAGCGGTCGGTAGCGTGACTTCGCGCCCATGTCGGCGCCTGCTCGGCGGCGGCAACGCCTCGGTCGGACCCGCTCGGGCCTCTTCCAGCTGGTGGCGCAACTCGAGGTTGCGCGCTTCGTCCACCAACCGAGCGTCCTGCACCGGCCGATAAGGTTGTGTAGTGGAGATTCTGCATAGAAGGAAAAGCTGAAAAGATGAACAAGTGCTTAGCCAAGAGAGTACACGCAAGGCGGTGCTTACCCACAACACCGACTTAGCCGACTTGGCGATGAGTGCTTCCGAGGGGAGCGTGTATAGGTCCCGAGCAATGTCGGGATGGAGCGCCCCCCGGAGGTAGCTGGCCGAGGGTTCTCCCCCGACCCACACCTTGTCCCCTCGGGACAGACCATGCCACCGGGCCACCAGAGGGTCGCTCAGCGGCCCCGAAGGGACCTCGCCCATCACTCGGGAAAGGAATGGCTGATCCTTCCCCGACGTGACTCGGCATAAGTCCTTCATGGCTGGAGGACGCTGGCCCTTCCCGGTCGTCCCCTGGCTGGGCCCGGCTCGGCGAGCGGAGGCGCCGGTCGTTGATCGTCTCGGCGGGCGGAGCCACAGGCACCTCCAGGTCCACCACGACCTTGGCCTTGGCCCTCTTCTTCGGGCGTTCCTCCTCGGTACGCGAGGAGCCACCCCGCGCAGGAACCCCGGAGAGCGCGGGGCGGTCTGTCGAGCACCCGAGTCATGGAAGGACCCCAGGTTCACCATCTCTGCAAAGGATGGGGAAGGGTTAGAAACTGGAGTGCGGCAGCAAGCCTAAAGGCGCGAGACCACAATAGCCTACCCCGGGGGCACGGACTAAGTCCGGCCTCCACAAACCACTTCTCCGACATGTTACGGATGGCTTGCGAGGAAGGGAGGATTACCCTTAACCGCTCGAGGTGAGCACGCTCCTCGGCATTGAGTTTCGGGGCAGAGTTATCAATGGTCCTTGACGACCACCGAACCCCAAAACCCCAGTCCTTTTGGCACTGGACGAAAAAGAAGCGCCTCTTCCACCCTTTGTTATTAGTGGGGGCGCCGCTAACCCGGAACCCTGTCCGGGCGGCAAGAAGTATCCCCGACCCCTTGAAAAGGCGGAAGCGGGAGAGGAAGAGGTTGCGGGTCGGGCGATGTTGGCGTAATGGCATTCCCGGAAAGCCACGGATACCGCCAAGAGTTGGGAGTTATTTGTGAAGGTGAAATCGCCAGGAGATGCAGGATACTATGATTGGATGCGAGGAAGGCGCAGGCCAGCCTCTAAGGCATCGGCGGTCGAGCAAAGCCCTTAGGCTGAGTCGAAGCCCGGCCGGCCGAGGCTGTATTCTTCCGGGATGCCGTGCGCCGCGGAGAATCCCTACCATGCGCTCATCCAAGGTGGAATCACTGGTCGTGCGGCCACATTATGGCCTCTAGCGCCTGCGCCGCTTCCACTGAGGAAGGGTGGAAGGAGGAGATGAGGAGAGCGGCGACACGGGTTGTAGCAGAGGAGGGAGGAAGAGGAAGAAGCGGATGAGGAGGAGGTGGAAGGAAGAGCCATCACGCACTAACCTAGTGGAAAGGATCGTGGAAGAAGTCAAAGAACACCGGAGCCAAGGAGAAAACTCGAAGGAAGGCAGCGGCGGGACAAGAGGAAAAAACTCCGATAAAGTGATAGAGTGTCGCGGGCTCGCTATTTATAGAAAGGGGGCCTCGGCCTTTCGTCTCGGCGGCGGCGACATGACACGCAACACCGCCCAATAGCATCGCATCGCCGGCGATCGAGCGCCCGGCGTCATATTAATGAAGAAGTGGCGTGTCCACCGCCCGGGTAAAGTAACTTACCCGGCACGCGCGTATCCTCGATTCCAGGCAACGCACTATCGCGAGCCGTTTTGAGCGGCACGGCGGTTCGGTTTTCAGTCTTGGCGGCTCGACCATTGGTCTTACGGGCCTTGGCGGCGGCTCGGCCCCATATCGAGCAGCGGTTGGCGATATCGATTTTCAGTCTTGGCGGCTCGACCACGTCTTCGGGCCTTGAGCGGCGGCTCGGCCCCATATCGAGCAGCGGTTGGCGATATCGTTTTCAGTCTTGGCGGCGGCTCGACCAGCGGTCTTATGGGCCTTGAGCGTTGGCTCGGCCCCATATCGAAGCGGTTGGTTATTATGGTTTCTAGGTCTTGGCGGCGCTCGACCCTTATTACCAAGCAGCGGATCGGTAGCGAGGAGTTGGGCGTCGTACATAGTCTGAGTTCCTCAACCATTGGTTTCCGGGGCCTTGCGCGGGTCTCGACCCTTGATTACCGGATGACGGATTGGCAATGGGGGATTGAGCATCGCCTCGATCCTTATTTCGAACGGCGGTTCGGCGAGGTGGTGTCCCGAGTCTTGGCGGCGGCTCGACCAGCTGGTTTACGGGCCTTGAGCGCGGCTCGGCCCCGTATCGACGGCGGTTGGTTATTATGGCTTTCGGTCTTGTGCGGACCTCGACCCCTTATTACAAGCAGCGGATCGGTAGCGAGGAGTTGGACATCGCCGCGCTTTACCCGAGCGGCGGTTCGGTTACATGGTCTGAGTTCCTCAACCATTGGTTTCGGGGCCTTGCGGGTCTCGACCACGATTACGAAGCGTCGGATTGGCGGCGAAGATTGAGTGTCGCCTCGATCCTTTATCCCGAGCGGCGGTTCGGTTACATGGTCTTGGCGATGGCTCGACCGCGCCGGCTTCTTAGGCGGCTCGGCCCTATATCGAGCAGCGGTTCGGTGACTATGGTTTTAGGTCTTGAGGCTCCTCGACCCCCTTTATCCCGAGCGGCGGTTCGGTTACATGATTCCTCGATCATTGGTTTTCCGGGTCTTGGCGGCGCCTCGACCCGTATCCTGCGAGGATTCATCAATTATGTCACGACGCGGCGAACTTCCGCGAGATCTCGATCGGCAACCGGAGTTTTCAAGCACCACCCCCAATCCTCAAGATCATCGCGGGAGTGGCTTTTGAGGGGGTAGTGTTAGGGGTATTAAGTATGGCGTGACACACGGTCTTGGGTCGTACACCGGATGGCGTCATCGCCCCTCCTGCGCTCCATTACTCCACGATTTGATCGCGTCGCTTCTCCTCTGCATCGCCCCAACTACCCGCCAAGTTGACCACGGCACCGGCCTGCGAGGTCAGGCCCGTACGCCACCCGCAGACACAGCCGGAAGCGTGCCACCCGTCCGACCTATTTAAGCCGAATGGGTAAGACAAGCGGGAGGATGAACACTCTGAGAGGTGAGTAGACTCAAAACCCTGAACATTTTCTAGGGAGCTCGGCCGACGGGCGAGGACTGACTTGAGCGTCGGAGGGGTCGGGCGAGCATCCGACCCGCCTTGCTGCAGGTCCCGTTCCCGACGACTGGAGCGTGGAGCCGCCTTTCGGAGCGGTCGGGAGGAGGCGGGAGCAGGAGCCATCGACGGGCCCGTACCGTACCGAGACGAACCCCCGGTTCCCGGATTCCGCGTCGCGCGCCCCGGGGTCACGGTAAAAAAGTTGTTTTCCCCTAACACTGTGGCGATGGCATGGTATTCAGCTTCAGTTGTGGATCGGGCAATTGTCTTTTGTTTCTTAGAACTCCAACTGATTGGATTAGCTCCAAGAAAGATAATATACCCAGACGTGGACGTTCTATCATCAAAGTTTCCTGCCCAATCAGCATCAGCAAAGGCATGAAGATGAAGCGGGGTGTGTTTGCGGAGAAAGAGGCCATGATTGAGAGTCCCCTTAAGATATCACAAAATTCGTTTGACCGCAGACCAATGTATTGTAGATGGTCGATGCATGAATTGTGACAATTTATTGACTGCAAATGAGATGTCTGGACGGGTGAGAGCCAAGTACTGTAAGGAGCCAAGTATTTGCCGGTATTGAGTAGAGTCCGTAGCAGGACTTCCATCACAAAATTTCAGTGATTCACTAGTAGAGAGGGGAGTTGCAACCTCTTTAGCATCCTGCATATTTGTCTTGGATAATAAGTCTTGAATATACTTTCTCTGTGATAGGAGAAGACCTGAAGAGGTGAATGTGGCTTCCACTCCTAGAAAGTAGCTCAAGGTGCCTAGATCTTTGAGAGAGAATCGAACGGCTAGTTGCTTTAAGAATGCTTGGATTTCCAAAAGATTATTTCCTGTGACAACAATATCATCTACATACACTAGAAGATATATGGTGTTTTCATGTTGTTGTCATAGGAATAACGAGGTATCAGACTTGGAATTGATGAAACCCGTTGATGTTAAGAATGCGCCAAGTTTATTATACCAGGCTCTTGGAGCTTGACGAAATCCATAAATAGCTTTTTGTAGTTTGCAGACATGCTTAGAATACTGTGGATGAACGAAGCCAGAGGGTTGCTGCATGAAGATATCTTCAGTTAGAGTCCCTTGTAAAAAGGCATTGTTAACATCCAATTATTATATATGTTAGCCTTTTGAGATAGCCAAACTCAAGATAAGCCGTATTGTTGTGGGTTTGACAATTGGGCTGAATGTCTCTGTGCAGTCAACACTAGGTTGTTGATGAAACCCTTTGGCAACTAGACGTGCTTTATATCTAGTAATAGATCCATTTAGGTTTCGCTTAATTCGAAAGACCCATTTACACCCGATAATGTTTTGTGTGATAAGAGGGAACTAGGGTCTATGTAGAGTTATGAAGAAGAGCATCATATTCTTCACACATGACTTTACGCCAGTGAGGAGATTTTTGAGCTTGATTAATTAAGGTGGGTTCACTATCCTCAAGGGAAGAGTTCGTTATGACATATAGATCAAGAACTTGACGTGGTTTAACAATACCACTTTTGGAGCGTGTTATCATATAATGGCTAGGAGCTACGAAAGTGGTAGGTTGAATTGTTGGTATAGTCGGTGGTGAGTTACCGAGATCAATCAGACTAGTCTGCGGTACTTTAATAGCACATGACGAGGTAGCTGAGGGTATTGCTTTATTAATAGGGAAAACTTGTTGATAAGGATATTAAGTATGACGAGACACCCGGTCTTCTGACGTACAACTGGCTGACGTCATCGCCCCTCCTGCGCTCCAACGCCCGATGTGAAGCCCGGCGTCGCTTCTCCTCGCCCCAACTACGCCCGATTGACCCTGCGTGGTCGCACCCGTCGCTACTTGCGGGCGATCGGAGCACACCCTCGTCAACCTATTTAACCCAAAGCAGTAGGCGGATGGGGATCTGATCCGACTCGGGATCTCTCTCATCCTTGCTCTCACAACCCCTTCACGGCTTAAACGCTCAGAGGTGAGTAGACTCGGACACCCGCAATTCCCTCTCTGAACTCGGCCGCGCTTGCTGCAAGACTTCGTCCCGAGGCCGAGGAGCGCGCCTTCGGAGAGCTGCGGCGGCCATCGGCGGGCCGAACCACCGAGACGACCCGGTTTCGGATTTCGCCGTCGCCCGGTCACGGTAAAGGTTGTTTCCCTAGCAGGGCGCTAGAAGGAGGGCCTCTAAACGCTAACATATTTAGCGGCCTGGGCTCTACCCGCCTAGTCGTGTTCCACGCTTCCCACCGTCACGGTGGAGGCTTTTCGAGACCTCTCCCAGCAGTCCGGACCACGAGCTGCTTGTCGGCTGTCCTCCTCGCCTCCTATAGGAGGCGGCGAGCCGACCGCCGAATGCGGAACCTCTCCCGGCATCACGAGGTGATGCGCGGCACCATCTTCTCCAGCCTCCCGCCGAGTTCAGGACGGAACCCGGGCACTTGAAAACTTGGAGCGTCACTTTGAACTTCGGCGGTGTCTTGAACTTCAGCGGACTGTTTGAGCTCAGATCCGGTCCATCGCCGCAGCGTTTGGAGGAGGTGCAAAGGGCGTCCGCAAGTCCAAAGAAGAAGCAGAGGAAGTGTCCCCGCGAGTCCCCGTTCGCCACCGACATGCAGAATACCCGGTGCCCTGAACTTCCGTCTCCCCTCCATCGACCTCTATGATGGGGTCGGTGATCCGGCCGATCACATCGCGCGCCTTCCGGGCTCAAATGGCCCTATATGGAACTTGGCGCCTTGATGTGCGGGCGTTCCCCACCACGTTGAAAGGATCCGCCCGTCGTGAGTGATACCTTGGCGGGTCGGTGACATCCTTGAACAGCTCGCCAAGGACTTGAGCTCGCTTTTTGGCGTTTGCGCGACCAAAGCCCTCTGTCGCACTCCTCACGGGTTTGAAGCGAAGGAGGGCGAACCCCTCTCCCGCCGTGCGAAGGTTCACCACGGAGGTACAGGAGTTATCGGATGCTCACCCGTCGCTATTGGTGCGAGCATTCATGATGGGGCTGCGGCCGTCGAGGTTCTGCTGGTCCTTGGTGGAAGCGACCCCATGTCCATCGCGAGAAATGTTCCGGCGAGCAAGTCGATGCGTGGCCGAGTCACGGATGTCGGGAAGGAAGGAGGAGCGGCCAGGGGCATCCTACTCCATCCGTCGGGACCGGCACCCGGCGGGAGTCCCCGCACCAAGAGCGCGCGCATGGGCCGCCCCAGGCCCATACGCGGCCGAGCCGCCACCTCCCCCTTGAAGGCGTCTCGGACACAAATATTCCTCCGGATCAAGGAGCGGGAATGCTCAAGCCGCCACCACGGATGAAGGGCGGCGGCGGTGGCGACGGCTCCGTGCTGCGCTTTCGCCGGCAAAGCGGACATGACGCGGAGCAATGCTACGAGCAGAAGCGACAAATTGAAGAGCTGATCCGAAGAGGTCACCTCGATCAATACCTCCGGCACCCCGGTGCACCATCCCTGCACCGAAGGCCGGTCGAGCAACATATCGGCGTAATCACCGGGGACCGCCATTTGGAGGACACGGCGCCTCGGGCGAAGGGCTTATGCGAGCCGTCGCGGCAGAATATCACCCTCCCTCGAGCGGAGATTACATTCCCCTCGGGGATAAAGAGCAACAGAGCATGGCGATCTTGCGGTGGTGTCGGCCCAATTGCCAACGCCGCAGGTTCGGCGGATTATGATCGACCTGAGCGGCTCGGCGATATCCTCTACCGAGGCTTTTTCTGAAGTTAGGGCTGCCGAAGGAAGCCCTGAAGCCTTTGCACTCGGCGCTCACAGGCTTCACTGGCGACTCAATCTCGCCGCGGGGTGCTGTAACCCTACCACTGACCCTCGGCGATTCCCCGAAGGCCAAGACTCTGCTGGTTACTTTTCTGGTGGTCGACCTCCCTCTGCGCCCAACGCCATCTGGGTCGACCCACCCTCAGCGAGCTAAGGGCCGTTCTGTCCACATACCACCGGGAAGTTCCCCACGGCGCCGGAGTCGGGAAGGTGCGGGGAGATCCTCGAGAGTCGAGCGGTGTTACGGCGGCGACCTCCACAGGTAAGAGGAAAAGGCGGAACCGCCCCTCGAGGACCCAGCGGGACACGGCGCCCGGCCGAGCATCGAGCCAACAAATCCGGCGGTTAATGTTCGCTGCGAGATGCCGTCCGTCGGACGGTCGGGATCGGCCGGACACAGACAATCAGAGCGGCGCAACTCATCGCCTCCTCGAGGAAAGCGCCGATGTCTTCGGCTGCAGCGACCTCCGGGAATCGACCCGAGGTCTCCCAACACCACCTACACATCTCCCCGACCGCGCTCGGTGAGGCGAGACCTCGGCCTCGGTCCCTCGGCGCCAACAAAAGCTGTCTGAAGGAAGTTGATAGGCTCTTGGCGTCGGACTTCATTGAGAGAGTCCGGTTCCCTCGGTGGCTGTCAATGTAGTCCTCGTCAAAAAACCTAATGGAAGGCTGGAGGATGTCGTTGACTACACCGATCTAAATCGGGCCTGCCCGAAGATTGCTTCCCCTACCAGGATCGACCAGTGGTCGACTCAACGTGGTATGCGCGCTTCTCCTTCATGGGCGCCTACTCGGTTACAACCGGATCCGGATGGCCCCAGGATCGGCAACACACTGACCTTCACACACCCCAAGGAGCCTACTTCTACAAAGTTATGCCATTCGGGTTAAAAGCGGCGCCACCTACCAAGGATGGTGAACAAGGTGTTAAGCCCAACAAATAGGGCGAAATATGGAGGTCTCGTTGGCGATATGATAGTGAAAAGCGAGCAGGGCTGCACACCTCGGCGACTTGCGGGAAACCTTCGCCACGCGAGAAGGTATGGGATGCGCCTCAACCCGGCCAAGTGCGTCTTTGGCGTGACATCGGGCAAGTTCCTCGGGTTCATCATACATGAGAGAGGAATTGATGCCAACCCCGAGAAGATCCGAGCTCTCACCGACATGAGATCTCCAAGCACAGTTAAGGAGCTTCAATGCCTTAGCGGAAGGATAAGCGGCTCTATCCGGTTTACTGTCGATCGGAGATAAGTGCCTCCCTTTCTTAGAGTCCTCAAAGACCGAAGAACTTCCAATGGGCGAGTGCGAAGAAGCCTTGCCTACGAAGCGACACCTATCAGAGCTACCCCGACTTACCTCGGTGTCTGCGCGGAAAAACTTTGCCTCTACCTGGCGGCGTCCCAGCATGCGGTGAGCTCGGTGCTGGTGAAAGAAGCCTCCGATCGCAACACCGATTTACTACACCAGCCATGTGCTCCGTGGGCCGGAGCAGCGCTATCCTCCCATCGAAAGGCTGGCATTGGCACTCATTCTAACGGCTCGGAAGCTACGCCCTTACTTCCAAGCCCATACGATTGAGGTATTGACCGACCAACCCCTGCGTCAAGTTCTTTCTAAGTTTGACGTAGCAGGGCGTCTCCTAAAGTGGTCGGTGGAGCTATCCGAGTTCGACCTCTGCTACAAGCCGAGGCAGCCATCAAGGCCCGAGCCTTGGCGATTTCATTCGGAGTTGACACCACGGCGAAGGCGTTGAGCCAATCCAGGCCCAGGTGCTGCGTGGATGGGTCTTCCGGCTCGAGGAGGCCGGCGGACTCATTTTGGAGGACCCCGGCGGACACGCTTTTGGCGTTCCCTCGCCCGGCTTCGGCCACAAACAACGAGGCGAATACGGCGCTTTTGGCGAGCCTCGGCTTAGCGGCGAGATGCAACTAGGAGCAATCCACATTCTCACGGATTCCCAACTTGTCGCCCGAGCAAGTTGGTGGAAGTATCGAGCGCGGGACTCGACCATGTCGGATACGGCCAGAGGTAAAAGCCCAAACCTCTAACTTTCCCGCTTCACTCTGTCCGAGTGCGGGTCCCGAGCAGCGGGCGGACCAGCTCATGGCCCAGCCTCGAGGCCGATCGGAGGACACCCGGTCGGGCGACACCGGTCGGTGGCCGTCATGGAGATCGGGGATCGAGTCGACCACCCCACCAGCGTGGATCGGGAAATCTTGAAGTACAAGCGAGGATCACTGCCCGGTGATGAGGGCAAGGCACGGCGGCTCCGCCGAACTCGAGCGTGGTCTTGTGAAATCGGCGGACTCTACAAAGGTCTTTCTCCCACCCCTACTCGATGCTTAGATCCGAAGAGGCGGGCGATTCTCGCCGAGGTCCACGGCGGGATTTGTGGGGAGCACATGGGCGGCGAACTTTGGCCTTCAAAATGCTGCGCCGGGGCTACTCTGCGGCCTCGCTGCACCGAGGCGCCAAGGCTTTCGTGCGGCGGTGCGATACTGCGGCGCCGGGCCGAGCCGCGGCTCCCAGCGGTCCGCTTCGCCTCCATGGATTGCGCTGGCCCTTCGCTCAATGGGAATGGACCTCTTGGGGCGTTCCCCGTCCGGCAGCGGAGACATATTATTGTGGGGATCGATTACTTCACCAAGTGGGTGGAGGCGAGCCCAGCAACCATTCGTGCGAGCGGGTCGAGCAGTTCGTATGGAAGAACATCGTGACCGGTCGGTCGCCCAGCGTTATCATCGCGATAGCGGGACTCGGTCGCCCGGCACTCGGTTCTCGGAGTTACGTGCGACCTACCACATCCGGTGAGGTTTAGCTCGGTGGCCCACCCGGACCAAGCGGGCTTGCCGAGGTAACCAACCGATCTATCTGGATGGACTTAGGAAAAAGAACTTTGGAAGCCCGATCGGTGGTCGGCGAGCTCCCGAACATCCTATGGTCTCTGCGGACCACCCGAAGGCGGCAGGCGAGTCCCCTCTGACCTTGCATTCGGCGTGGAAGCGGTCCTACTGCCGAGTTAGTCATCCCAACATTCGGGTGGAGAACTATGAGAGTCCACCTCGGCCCGAGGAGTTCGGGCTGGCCTGGGCACTGCTAGAAGAGCGGGCCAGCGCGCATGCGTAAAAATGCTTTGGCGTACAGCGAAGTGTAGCCGGGAGTTACAACAAGGGTGCGCCCTCGACCCCTCGGGATGGCGACTTAGTTCTCGCAGGCGATAGCGACCCGCTCACTCGAGGGCAAACTTGCACCAGTGGGAAGGCCCCTGCGAGTAATCCAAGTAGTCCGGCCAGGAGCGTTAGGCTCGCGACTATGGTAGGCGGCGATTCGAGGACTTGGAACGTCCACAACCTTAAGAAATATTTTGTCTAAGGATAAAAGCGGAAGTAAGTCAATATCGGACTCGGGCCGTTAGAAAGAAGTTGAATTGTATTGAGAAAGCAAGTTTGTATTACCAAAAAGTTTTGGATTACAAAATGGGCCCTAGTGGGAAGAAGTATTACAAAAGGAAAGGAAGCCCTCCAAAATAAAAAGAGGTCTTGAGGCGCGGCTCAGGAAAGGCTCGTCGAAGGGAACCTCGCCGGGCATGTCGACCCCACGATCTTGGGGCATGAAGCGAAGGATTCTCCTCGGCCGTTGAGCACGGAGGACATGCTCGGAACGGGCGGGGCAACTTTGTACCCATACAAATGCGATACGGCCCGTCGGTCGGCCGAGGAGGAAGCCCTCCGACTTCTTGTAGCGTCGGCGCCTCCGGTCCTTCTCGGCGACTCCCTCCGCGGCGGCAAGGGCTTCCACTGGCGGCTGCGGCTCGGCCTCCTCGAGGTCGACAGCGGCCAACCGAGGCCTCCTCCATCCGGAGGCGGTTCTCGGCCGGCCGTCGGAGGAAACCGCGGCCCGGCCTGCATGTCGCCGGCGACCTCGAGCTCAGCGGTCGGGCGCAACCTCGGCGCCCATGTCGCGCGCTGCTCGGCGGCAACCGCCTCGGGCCCGACCCGCTCGGGCTTCCTCGGTGGCGGCGCAACTCCAAGTTGCGCTCACCCGGAACCGTGCACCAAGCGGCCGGAGTCGTGCACCCGGTCGAGGAGCGATGGTGTAGTGGAGATTCTGCACATGAAAAAGGCTGAAAGTGATGAACAAAGCCCGGCCAAGAGGATTCAAGCAAAGTGGTGCTTACCCACAACGCCGACTTGGCGGACTTGGCGGCAGCGCTTCAGGAGCGTGTATAGGTCCGCGCCATGTCGGGATGGGCGCCCCGGAGTAGCGGGCGAGGCTCTCCCGACCCACCACCTTGTCCCCGGGGCAGACCATGCCAGGGCCACGAGAGGGTCGCTCGCGGCCCGAAGGACCTCCCCATCACTCGGGAAAGGAATGGCTGATCCTTCCCGGCGTGACCCGGCACAGTCCTGCATGGATGGAGGATGCTGGCCCTTCGGTCGCTCCTGGCTGGGACCGGCTCTCGGCGAGGGGTGGTGGCGCCCGATTGTTCGATCGCCCGGCCGTACGGCCCCTGGCGTCTCGAGTCCACCACCTCCTTGGCCTTCGCCCTCTTCTTGGGGCGCCCCTCGCCGGCGGTGCGCGAGAGCCATCCCCGCCGGCAGAGGCCCGGAGAGCGCGGAGATGGTCCCCTCGGAGCACGAGTCGTGGAAGGACCGCGGAGTTCACCATCCTGCAAGAACAACGGATATGTCGAGAAGATAGAGTATGGCGGTCAAAAGAAAGGCAAGACAACGGCGGCCTACCCGAGGCGCGGACTCGGTCGGCCTCCACCGACCAACTGCTCAGACATATTGCGGATGGCTTGCGAGGAAGGAGGATTACCCTCGGTTGCTCGAGGTGAGCACGCTCCTCGGCACTTTTCGGCCGGGGCAGCGTTATCGGCGGTCGCCAGCGACCACGAACCCGAAACCCGGTCCGTGCGCTGGACAAAAAGCGCCTCTTCCACCCTTTGTTATTGGTGGGGCGCGCCAACCGGAACCACGGCGCGCGGCGAGTAACCAGGCCCCTTGAAGAGGCGGGCGGAGAGAAGAAGGTTGCGGGTCGGGGCGGTATTGGGGTAGTGGCATTCCCCGGAAAAACCACGAGTACCGCCAGAGTTGGGGTTATCTGGGAAGGCGAAATCGCCACGAGGAGATGCGAGGATCGATGATTGGAGTGCGGGGAAAGCGCAGGCCGGCCTCTAGGGCATCGGCGGACGGGGCAAAGCCCTTGGGAACGGGTCAAAGCCCGCTGTCCGCTTCAGCGGCCAGGGAGGTTGAACTCCTCGGGATGCCGTAGCGCCGCGGAGAATCCCACCATGCGCTCGTCCAAGATAGAGTCTTGGTCGATGCGGCCACATCAAGGCCTCTAACTCACGCGCGCTTCCGCATACGAGGAAGGGTGGAAGGAGAGGCGATGGGAGAGTGGCGACACGGGTTATGGCGATGGGGAGGAGGAGGAAGAAGCGAGAAGAAGAGGAAGTGGAAGGAAGACCCATCGCACACTAACCTATGAAGGAAGCGGTGGAAGAAGCTAAAAGGCACGAGCCTATGGAGAACACTTGAAGGCAGCGGCGGGACAGAGAAGAAAACTCCGATAAAGTGGTAGAGAGGCGAGGCTCCTATTTATAGAAAAAGGGGAACCTCGACCTTTCGCCTCCAGGCGGCGACGACATGACACGCCACATCGCCCAATCGCATCACATCGGGCGATCGAGCGCGGCGTCATATTGATGAAGAGTGGCGTGTACACCCCCGGGTAAACTTATCCCTTGCGCGGTATCCTCGATTCCGGCAACGCACTATCGCGAGCCGTTTTGAGCGGCACGGCGGTTCGGTTTTCTAGGTCTTGGCGGTTGCTCGACCACGGTATTCAGGCCTTGGCGGGCCTCGGCCCCCATCGAGCGGAGGTTCGGCTATTCTGGTTTTCTAGGTGCAGGCGGCGGCGGGCGGCATCTTGGGCACAGGCGAGCCTCGGCCCCATCGAGCGGAGGTTGGCTATTACAGTCTTCTAGGTCTTGGCGGTTGCTCGACCCGCGGTAATGCAGGCCTTGAGCGGCGGCTCGGCCACTCACCCGAGCGGAGGTTCGGCTATTATAACTTCTCAGTGCGTGTCGTGACCTCGACCCCTTGCACCAAAATGGCGGGTCGGTGGCGGGAGGACTGGCGTGTCTTAACCCACGACTTCGGACGTCGGCTTGCAAGGAGAATCGGGCGTCTCCTCGACCCCTTATCGAGCAGCGGTTCGGCTATTATAACTTCTCGGTGCGTGTCGTGACCTCGACCCCTTGCACCAAAATAGCGGGTCGGTGGCGAGGAGGACTGGCGTGTCTTAACCCCACGACTTCGGACGTCGGCAGCGAGGAGAATCGGGCGTCTCTCGACCCCCTTTATCGAGCAGCGGTTCGGCCACTATTCTCGGTGCGTGTGCGTGACCTCGACCCCTTGCACCAAAATGGCCAGTGTGGCGGGAAGGACGACGTGTCTTAACCCTCGACTTCGGACGTCGGCTTGACAAGGAGAATCGCGCCTCCTCGACTTCTTTATCCCGAACGACGGTTCGCCACTATTCTCGTGTCGTAGGCGTGACTCGAATTTTTGCACCAAAATGACTGGCGAGCAGGAGGACTCGACGTGTCTTAACCCCGACTCGGACGTCGGCTATGAGAATCGGCGCCTCTCGACTTCTCATCCCGAACGCAGTTCGGCTACTCGACTTTATAGGCCCCGAGCGGCAGCCGGCCACACACCTTCCGAACGGTTAGCTATCACGATTTTGCAAGTCGTGCGGTGACCTCGACCCTAGTACCCAAATGACGGCCTGAACAGACTTGGACATCGCCGCCCTTACCTCGAGCTGCTCACCCATCGTTCAACCGCCCACTCGCGAGTCTCAATCTCGACACGGACGCCGGCGAACGGAACTCGGGCGTCTCCTCGACCCCCTTTATCCCGAACGGTAGTTCGCTACATGATCTGGAGCGACGGCTCGATCATCGGCATCTTAGGCCTTGAGCGGTGGCTCGGCACTATATCCCGAACGACGGTTCGGTGACAATGGCTTTCTGGGTCTTGAGGTTCCTCGACCCCCTTCATCCCGAACGGTAGTTCGGTACATGATCTTGAGCGACGGCTCGATCATTGGCATCTTAAAGCCTTGAGCGGTGGCTCGGCACTACATCCCGAACGAGGGTTCGGTGACTATGGCTTTCTGGGTCTTGAGCGCGCCGACTCGCACTCGCAGCGACTTTGGTCAATCATGACACAACACGGTAGAACTTCGCCCGAGATCTCGATCGGCAACCGTGTTCTTCCGAGCACCACCCCAAATTGCCCCGCAGAGTGGCTTTTGAGGGGGTAGTGATAAGGATAGTAAGTATGACGAGACACCCGGTCTTCCGTCAGCATAACCGGCCGACGCCATCGCCTCCTGCGCTCCAACCGCCACGATGTGATGTACCCGACGCCGCTTCTCCTCAAAGACGCCCCAACTACCCGCCAGCTTGACCACGGCACCGACCTGCGTGGTCGACCTGCGCACGCGCTTGCGCATGGAAGCACCCTCCGTCCAACCTATTTAACCCAAACAGGTAGGACAGGATGGGAGATCGGCGATCCGACTCAGGATCTCTCTCACCCTTGCTCCCCCAACCCCTTCCCGGCTTAAACGCTCCGAGAGGTGAGTAGACTCGGACACCCCGCAATTCCCTCTCTGAGGAACTCCGCTGACAAAGCCGACATCGACTTAAGGCGTCGGAGGGTCGCGGAGCATCCACCCGCCTTGCTGCAGGACTCATCCCCGAGGCCGAGGAGCGCGCCGCCTTTCGGAGAGCTCGGACGGGCGCGAGCAGGAGCCATCGACGGGCCCGAACCACACCGAGACGACCCCCCGGTTTCCGGATTTCGCGCCGTGCGCCCCGGGGTCACGGTAAAAGGTTGTTTCCCCTAACACTTGTGAAGAAGGGATTGAAGAGATAATGGGAGGAGTGAGGAGTTGTTGAACAGGAGGAGTGTATTGACCAGGAGGGTTAGGATTGGATGGTGTTGTGGGAGGTTCATGTGACGAAGTTGAGGGGATGCTCCAGTGATGTTATTTGTCGGAGTAGCTTGCATGGTAGGATACTCATGATTTTGAAAAGGAAAGGAAGACTCCATAAAAATAACGTGTAGTGACAAAAAAACTTTTTGGGTTTGTGGTTCGTAGCACCGAAAAGCATTATATTCAAGAGAGTATCCAATGAAAATGAAGGGCTTAAATCGTGGTGTAAGCTTATGTGAGGCATAAGGACGTAGCCACGGATAACATAGACAACCAAAGACTTTGAGTTTATGAAAGTTTGGAAGCTTATGGAATAGTTTCTCAAATGGAGACTTGTATTGTAAGACTGGAGTGAGCATACGATTAATGAGATAGACGACCGTTTGAAAGGCTGCTGTCCAAAAAGTTGATGGCAAAGAGGCCTGATGTAGAAGTGTGAGCCTAGTTTCAACTATATGTTGATGTTTGCGCTCAGCAGAACCAACTAATTGGGGAGTATGAGGGGGTGACTTGAGGTGTTGTATACCACAAGCTGCGAGACAGGATACGAGGGCTTGATATTCACCTCCGCCATCAGAGTAAACTATTTTAATGGAAGACTGAAAGAAATTCTCGATCAACTTTCTAAAGTTGGTAAAGACTGTTGAAACTTCAGATTTATGACGGAGGGGATATAACCATGTGTACTTAGTGAAATAGTCAACAAAAATGACATAAAATCGAAACTTGTCAAAAGAAAGGGTTGGGGCAAGATCCCAAACATCAGTATAAATAATTTCAAAAGGTTGAGAGCAAGATATAGAGGATGTTCCAAAAGGTAGTCTATGACTTTTATTGCTACGACAAGCATCACAATAAGTTCAAATGTTGCTAGTAATAGAGGTAGGAAGTGAATAATGAGAAAGTAACTTTTGCCGAATAAGGGACGAGGGATGACTAAGACGCTGATGTCACACATCAATTGAGCTACAACGGAAGAGTGAACATTGGGGTGGGTTATTTGCAAAGCGGATGACCACTCATAAATATTATCTTTGTTCTGGCCTTGGACTAAGGATACCCCTATGCTCAAATCCTTGACAAGAAAGGAGTCATGAAAAAAAATCAATTGAGGTATTGCTTTGCTTGCAAAATTGAGAGACAGAGGTTTCGTTTAATGTGAGGTGCACACAAAACATCATTAAGTGTGAAGGTTGAAAAGTATTATAATTCCCTACAGGGACCACGACTGGAGTATTAGAGATAGATGATGAAGACATTTGAGAATACGCTGATGTCAATCAGTTATGAAATCTGCCGGATGTGGATGACTCGTAGCAAAAGGTGCCGAAGACCGCAGGTAGGGGTAGCAATCCTTGTAACAGCGACACCTCGATGATGCACCTTGAGCCAAAGGAGCAGCTCCTTCGATGTCCTGCTGCTATAGATCGTCACGGTAAAGCCCCCAATGGGACTGACACTCCGATTGGCCCGTGGAGGAGGCGTAGCACTTTCTGGGGTGCATTCAGAGAGCAGCGGTAGAGAGCTGCGATAGCTTTCTCTCGTCTCTGGTGAGGCAGATCAGAAGAGGAATTGCAGATGGCTGGGCAGGAGCAACAGAATGGAACCACAGTTGCCGTTGGGAAGAAAAGGAATTAGAAAAGAGAATGACTAGCCTGTTTCTATCGACGGATGTGCTACGGCTGTAGATCTTATGGTGCAGATGCAACTTCCGTGAGTCGTAGGGAGGAGAGTTCAACAGGGCTGCAGAGACGAGCAGCATGGTAACAATTCGATGTCTCCCAACCAAAACTCAACCTTTCACGATCTAACATCACGCAAAGTCCTTCCAAGAAGTTCTGCTCAATTAAATTGAATTCGGCTGCTCTTCACAACAAGAAGGCAGATGTTGCTCCATCGTGAGTACTCAAGGGAAGATTTGGGATGGGAGAAAGGAAAGAGTAGCGGCAGCAGTGGATGCTAAGGTCGGTGGCTGTGCTCTTTTGCTCTGTCGTTGCAGAACAGGGGTGACTGCAGTTGTAGATCGGTTGCATAGCCGCTGATTGAAGTAGCGGTTGAAGCCAACGCTACAGAGGACTCACTGTGGTCGGTTGAATTGTCACTACAGCAATCTTTCTATGCAGTAGAGAATGTTCTACTTCTGGATGTAGGCTGGCAGTGGTGGTGGACGACATCGCCGAGGGCTTGCTGCGATCGCTGGGAGGCGATCTCGCAGCTATGGCGGAACGGGTGCAGATGAAGCCAAGGGAGAAGCAGCGTTTTGCTGTGGCGTCACGGCATTGGCAGCGACACAGGCGAGAAGAACACAGCGAGAAGAAAAAATTTCCGCCGATGGCTCACTACAATTAATTGGGTGTTGCTATGGTGGAGTTCCACGAGATCTAGAGGTAGGGAATCCTGCCGGAGAAGGAAGCAGAACACCGATCGCAGGGGGATTTCGCAGAGAAGCGACTGCCGATGTAGAGATGGTGAGGCAGAGAGGGCTCTGCTTCTGCTGAGGAAGGAGAGCCCGTTGGCCCTTGCCAACTAGTCCGGCCACTATTGGGCCTAGACGAGGTGCTCGTTTGACGCGACGATGCAACTCCTGCGCTATCGGCAATTGCAAGTTCGGCCAGGTGGAGTGCAATGGCACCGGGGCTGCTCCACCTACAATACTTGTGGAAATCGGTGGCGAAGAGAGCACTGAACCAAAGCAAGATGCCTCCGCAGGAATACTCTGCTTCGGTGGGTTCTGCTCCAATGTGTAGATGCGGTGTTCGCCGACACGCGCTGGACAGCGGAAAGAAAAAGGAAGAAAAAAAAGGCTCTTGCTTAATGCAAGGGCTTTGTTACCATTTTGAATTGAATTGTAAAAACAAGAGTACATTGAATATGGCTTAATAGAACCTTATTTATACACATAAGAAGAGAGGATTTTCCTCAACTGTCCATCGAGATTTCCTTGTGCAGTTGAGGAAATCCTATCTGTTATCACTAACAATCTTCTGCAGGAACGAAAAGGACTCCGACAATCCAAGACTCAAGACTCATGTGCCCCGCCGCCACCGACATGGTCCGTGCGCCAACGCTCATACTCAACCACGTTTGAGTCCTTGGAGCCGTGCGCGTTGGAGCACATCATACTCACTTGCTACATTCGCCCCCCTTCATGCTCTGCTTAGGACTTAAACTACCTATTGATTTCATAAATATATAAATTGAAAAATATTTATCTTATTTTTTATATCAAATATTATTCTTAAAATTGAGATTAGATTTTATATGATAAGATGCCTTGTAAAAATGAAGTTATTTCTTGACATTAATAATATATGTACTTTTGTAGTTGAATAAATTTGATTATATATTGATATTTAAATTTAATTATATGTCTAACTAGTTTCAATGGAGTTTTGATTTAATAAGTATCAAATCAATTATTAGATATCATTTGTCTAATGCAATGATGAGATCTAATAAGGATTAAATATAATATTAATTCTTTGACATATAATATATAAGTCATTTAGAATTATAAAAGAATATATGTTAAATAGTTAGAAAATTTTTCATACTTTCAATTGTTTTTGCTTGTTGAGTTACACATGTAACCTCAATTTTATTTTATGTCAATTAATTAATTTTTGAATTTTAAAAATTCTAATGATTTATTGGATGTATATTTTGACATGCTTGTTAATTGTCACTTTATATGGGTGATCTAAAACCAAATTTATCAATGAGTTTCCTCAATTTCATATATATTTTATGTCAAAAAAATACTAAAAATTTTCAAGTGGCACATTCACGTCTAAGTATTTTTTAAGTTGATTTAGATTTATTTTTTAACTTAGTATTTTAAGTGCCAACTATTTTGAATTAATATTATTTTTCATATCAAATTTTGGGATCAAATTTCTATTAAGTGGGGAGAAATGTAATCATCAATAATTTTTTCTCCATTAACATAAATTAATTATCATAGCTAATGTGTTGCTTTATTTAAATTATTAACTTCTATATTTATGTGGTATGGTTAAGGAAATAATTAAAATTAATTTTCTTAATCACATTGATAAGTTAGTAATTTTATTAATTAAATAAATTATTAATTTATTTATTTTCTAATGAGTGATGTGATTTTTAGAAAGTAAATAATTCGAATTCTATTTTTATGTGTGACCCATAAGAAATAAATATTACAATTCTATTTATGTGAGTGAAAGTAAAATAAAAATAAATTAAATTATTATTTACATATCAGAGAGCCATCTCATCTTCTCCCATATAAATGGGGCTCTCATTCTCTCATTTATCATATCAGTTGAAGGATTTAGGAGAGGATTTCCTAAAAAGAATCCCTGAAGAGAGGTAGGATTATATATGAATTTTAATAATAATATTTTGTTTACTTGTATTTGTGCTTGGTATTGTATTTTATCTTGGTTTTTTATGTTTTTGCTTGAAAACTAGGAATATGAATATATCACAGGGCTACAGAATAATCGCTCATCATGACAAGCAAAAATGATTTTGTTTTTGCATGTCACAGCTTGTGTTCTATATGCTACGAAGTGATGCAAAACATCAGCCATCTCAGCAACTTAGAAGCCCCCAAGTGGCACCTAGTTGAATAGGAATTTGGGATAATGTTAGGTATTGATTGAATTTCAAAAGTTCATACATTAAATCTATAGGAACTTGCCATCATACCCGACAACTGGCGAGCAATCGTTTGCAAACTTATAACTGTTTGTTTACTTTAAAGTTCTTATTTTTTTCTTTCCTCTATTTTCTCTTTTGTACATTGAGTGTTTACCCAATTGCTTGTAAAACTATCCTTTTCGCAGGATGTTAGGACTTGTTCGTCACTCACTTTCGAATTAATCAATTTACTCTTTTGTAAGTTGTAGAGACTTGATTGAGATTATAACTAGACTAATCTTTTGTGGATGTATAATACAAGAGTATCTTATAACTTAAGCAATCTATGAGCACAAGAGTGACTTAGAAAATTTTAATTAAATCTAGGACATTGAGATATTGAGAAAGCACTTAAGAAAATCATGGGTTAATTTGACTCGATACCAAATAAAGAAATAAGAGGAGAGAGAGTAGAACGTGATAATTTAAAAAAAACTCTCAAATATATTCATTAAAAACCTTAATACAAGTCATTTACACAAAGCATGACTTTATATAACACATGACAAGACCCTCGATAAAACATATCTTCTTTACTCTCCTAAGGGATAAAATCCAAATTCAAAATTTATCAAATACCAAATACCAAATTATAATTTGAAGTATTAACTACCATACGAATCTGTACAAGTTTAGTACAAATGCTGCCACCACTCCACTCCGTCATGAAAGCGAACATTGCAATTCAATGGTCGATTTTGATCTAATTGTTAGCCATCCATCTACGGTCACAGTTTGTGAGGTCCATTTTGATTTGGCTAGCCAACCATCTATGCAAGGAGATGGAAGGAGGCATTATTGCTTCCACTTCAACCGGAAGGAGCTGAGAAGGGGGAGCATGGCGGATCACGTCCTGGTGTTCCCGTTCCCGTTGCAGGGCCATGTCAACTCCATGCTGAAGCTGGCCGAGCTGCTCGCTGGCTGGCCTTCACGTCACCTTCCTCAACACCAACTACAACCTCCGCCTGCTCGCTAGCCCCTCCGTCGCCTATGCGCGGCTGGCCCGAAGACCCAGATTCCGCTTCCTCTCGATCCCCGACGGATTCGAAGACGAGCGCCGCCGATCCGCGTCGCGCCTGCTGGATCTGTTGGAGTCGCTGCAAACGCGGTCCGTGGGCCCTAAGGATCTCCTGCTCGACCTCCAGCACCGAGATGAAGACGGTTACAGAGGATGGCCGGCCCTGACGTGCGTGATAGCCGATGGGATCATGACCTTCGCGGCCGACGTCGCGAGAGAGGTGGGAGTCCCCGCCATGTTCTTCCGCACGGTCAGCGCCTGCAGCATTTGGTCCTACTTGTGCATCCCGGAGCTGCTCCGAACTGGGGAGCTCCCTTTTCCAGGTATAACTACGATACGCTACACACCTTGATCACCTGATAATTGCGTTACATGGTGGGTTACGTGGCCACAGAGGATGCTGATCTCGACGAGCCGATAAGGAACGTGCCGGGCATGGAGGGCTTCCTCCGCCGGAGGGACCTATCAATCTTCTGCAGGAACGCAAAGGACTCCAGCGATCCCAGACTCAGGCTCGTGTGCACCGCCACCGCCGACACTGTCCGGGCGCGAGCGCTCATACTCAACACGTTCGAGTCCTTGGAGCCTTGGGCGTTGGAGCACATCCGCTCCCGTTGCCCCGTCACCTACTGCATCGGCCCCCTTCATGCTCTGCTCAGGACTTACTACCGATTGACTTCCAGGAGCGATGAAGAAGAAGTACGCAGCACGGCCTCCGCCAGCTTATGGCAGGAGGACAGGAGCTGCATGTCCTGGCTCGACGCGCAGCCCGGCAGGTCGGTGGTGTACGTGAGCTTCGGAAGCCTCACGGTGATGTCGCCGGAGGACTTCACCGAGTTCTGGCTTGGGCTGGTCAACAGCGGGCAGAGGTTCCTGTGGGTGGTGAGGCGGGACCTGGTCGACGGAAAAGAGTTGAGCGAGGGGGCCGCCGCCGCCGGAGCGACACCGGCGCAGCTGGAAAAAGCGACGAGGGAGAGGGGGTGCCTGGTGGAGTGGGTACCGCAGGAGGAGGTGCTGGCCCACCCGGCGGTGGGGTGCTTCCTGACGCACAGCGGATGGAACTCGACGCTGGAGAGCCTGGTGGCCGGCGTGCCCATGCTGTGCTGGCCATTCTTCGCGGACCAGCAGATCAACAGCAGGTTCGTGGGGGAGGTGTGGAGGGTAGGGTTGGACATGAAGGACATGCACGGCAGGGACATCGTGGAGAAGATGGTGAGGGAGATGATGGAGGGAAACAAGGCAGAAGAGTTGAGGACATCCGCCGCTAACATGGCGGAGATGGCAAGAGACAGCGTCTCCTCCACCGGAGGCTCATCCTTCACGGAATTCGAGAAGCTGATACAGGATATCAGATCTTTGAGACCCTAAAATTTTGTTCTAAGAATTTGTTCCACACTCACAGCTTGATGAAGAAGTTTCAAGAATTTGTTGTTTTGCTTTAGTCATTTGCAAATCATCAATCACCTGCTTGGAATCTAGTGGCCTGGCCTCCATTTCCGATTGGACCCTGCAGCTGTTTGCATTACGACAACGCTGATTGCGTGCCTTGGAATTTCTGGTGTTATGGGTATTAAATGTGACGTGACATCCGGTCCTGGGCATTATACCGGATGATGTCACCGCTCCTCCTGCGCTCATTTACTCCCGCGTTTGATTACCCGACGTCGCTTCTTCTCTCGCCGCCTAACTACACGCAGGTTGACCACGACACCGGCCGCGGTCGTCCAGATACCACCGCATGCAATGGCATGCCACCCGTCCGACCTATTTAAGGCGAAGGGGTAAGTCGGGCGAGGGGGGAGGTGTGTGGACTCTGAACTCTTCAATTATTTGGGAACCGGCCGACGGGCGAAGGCCTGACTTGAGCGTCGGAGGGGTCGCGAGCACCTCCGACCCGCTCTTCTCGCAGGTTCCATTCCCGACGACATCGCGACGCTACCTCGTGACCTAGCCGAGCAGAGTCATCGACGCCCAACCTTACCGAGACGCACCCGGTTCCCTCGGATCCTCGCCGCATGCCCAGGTCACGGTAAAAGTTGTTTACTACGACGGGCGCTAGAAGGAGGGCCTCGCCGAAAAACTACCGCCGCTCAACGACACATGGACGAAAGGTCGCTCCCTGTGAGGCACCTGCAGCCCCACTTACCTCCACCGAGGACGATCCGCCGCGACCGCGGAACGCTATTGGAGTCTATTCAACGACTCAGGACTCCACCCGCCGAGCAGGGTTCCTCCGCTTTCCCCTCCCGTCACCACGAAGGCCTTTCAGGACCTATCCTAACAGGTCCGAGCTCTAGCAAGCGCCGCCTGTGCCGCCGCCCCTCGCTTCACTTCAGGAAACGGGAGGGCCGAGCCTCTAGAGACTGGGACCCTTCCCCCGAGCTCATGAGGCGCCCCCCATGGCACCATCTTCCCCAGCTTCCCACCCGGTCCTGGACGGAGCCCGGGTTCTTGAAAATTTGGGTATCCCGCCCGAGCCCGAGGTGGTGTCCTTGATTCGACGGATTTATTTCGGCTCAACTCCGCCTATTCTCGCTACTGGATGAGGTGCAAAGAGACGTCCGTAAGTCCAAAGAGGAGCAGAGGGAGGAGCCCCACTGGGAGTCCCCGTTCGCCAGTGTTAGGGGTATTAAGTATGATGTGACACCCGGTCTTCGGTCGTACACCCGGATGACATCATCGCCCCTCCTGCGCTCCATTGCTCCCACGATTTGATCGCCCGACGTCACTTCTCCTCAGCATCGCCCCAACTACCCGCCCAGTTGTCCACGGCACCGGCCTGCGTGGTCGGCCCGTGACGCCACCGCACATACCAGCATGCCTCCGTCCACCTATTTGCTAATAGGTAAGACAGGGGAGGGAGGGGAGAGGGGAGAGGGGAGAGGGGAGAAGAAGGACAGAGAAAAAGAGGGTCGAGAGACTAAAAAAGAGGAGATACTCGATTCATTCGGAAGAACACTCCGAGAGGTAGACCTGACGCCCGCACTTTCTCTCTAGGGAACTCGCCGACGGCCACGATTTGAGCGCCGGAGGGATCGGGCGGAGCATCCGACCCGCCTTGCTGTAGGTCTCGCTCGACGACGAGCGTGCCGCCACCTTCGTGAGCGGTCGGGAGGCGGAGCAGGAGCCATCGACGTTCGAACCGCATCGAGACGACCCCGGCTTCCGGATTCGCCGCGCACCCGGGTCACGGTAAAGTTGTTTCCTAACAGATTGGCCGCGAAGAAGGGCCTCGCCGAGGGTCTCCCGCCTCCGCCTTTAACGACGCATGGACGAAAGGTCGCTTCCGGCACTCGCCGAGGTCCCGCACTCTCCGAACCCCGAGGGACGATCCGCCGCATCGCAGATCGCTATTGGAGTATATTTAGCGACGTCAGACTCCATCCACCGAGTCGGGTTCCATCGCTCCCTCCCGCCGTTACGGCAGAGGCTTTTCAGGACCTTTCCCAACCTGTGTCCGACTCGCAAGCATCGCCCGTGCCGCCCTCCTCGCCTACTCCAGGAGGCGGCAGAACCGACCCTCCAAAGGCCGGAACCTCTTCCCGGCATCGACGAGGCATTTCCAACATCTTCTCAGCCTCGCCGTTCGTGGACGGAACCTGCTCTTGAAAACTTGGACGCCCCGCCCGAACTCGAGGCGTGTCTTCGCACTGACGGACTTATTTCGCTCAAATCCGGGTCCATCGCATGGCCCGGATGAGGTGCAAGGGACGTCCGTAAGTCCAAAGAAGAGCGAGGGAAGTGTCCCACCGGGAGTCCCTCGCCAGCGACATACGGAATATCCAAAGGCCCTTGAACTTCCGCTCCTCCATCGACCTTTATGATGGAGTCGATCCAGGATCACGCCGCCTTCCGGCTCAAATGGCCCTATATGGAACTCCTGACGCCTTGATGTGCGTATGCTCTCACCACGCTGAAAGGATCCGCCCGCACGTGGTACAAGACTTAAAAAGCGGGTCGGTAACATCCTTTGAACAGCTCGCCAAGGACTTCGAGCTACGCTTGGCGCTTGCCCGACCAAAGCCTTCGCCGCACTCCTCCCGGGTTTGAAGCAAAGGAGGACGAACCTCTCCCACTTCGCGCGAAGGTTCACCACGGAGGTACGGAGTTATCGGATGCTCACCCATCGGGTGCAGTGCGCTATGATGGGGCCGCACCGCCGAGGTTTTGCCGGTCCTAGTGGAGCGACTCGCGCCCATCGCGAGATGTTTCACGGCAAGTCAATACGTGGCGGCCGAGTCCTGGATGTCGGGAAGAAAGGAAGAACGACCGAGGGGGCATCCTAATCCATCCCGATCGGGAACGGCAACTAGGCGGGAGGCCCCACACCAAGGGCGCCGCATGGGCCACCCCGACCCATACGCGCCCGAGCCGCCACCTCCCCCCTTGAAGGCGCCCTCGACGCAAATATTCCTCCGTATAAAGGAGCGGGGAATGCCTGTGCCGCTCTGCATGAAGAGCCGACGACACTGGCCGATAGCATCTTGCATTGCCGCTTCCATCGCAAACGGACATGACACGAGCAATGCCACGAGCTAAAGCGATAAATTGAAGAGCTGATCCAAGAGGTCACCTAGATCAATACCTCCAAAGATCCGCGGCACCATCCTCGCGCCCGGCGTCGGCCGAGCAACACATCGACGTGATCACAGGGGACCCGCCACCGGAGGACATAGCGCCGTCGGGTCGGGCTTACGCCGAGCCGCTGCACCGGGAATACCACCTCCTCCGAGCCGAGATCACATTCTCGGGATATGGGAGTAACCGAGCATGATGATACCGTGGTGTCGCCCAATAGCCAACGACAGTCCGAAGGATTATGGTCGACATCGCAGCTCGGCCGACATCCTCTATTTCGAGGCCTTTCGGTTGGCCGGCGAAGCCCCGCCTTGCACTGCGACTCACCGCTTTACCGCGACTCGATCTCGCCGCGGGGTGCGGTAACCCTACCATTGACTCCTGGGATTCCCAAGGCCAAAACTCACGTAACCTTTTCTCGTGGTCGACTTCCCATCGCGCATAACGCCATCCCGGGCCGACCCACCTCAACAAAGTTAAGGGCCATTATATCCACATACCACCGACGCAAGTTCCCGACCAAAGGCCGAGTCGGGAGGTTCGGGAGATCCTCGGAGTCCAGACGGTGTTACTTGACGGCGACCTCCGGTAAGAGGAAAGGCCGGAACCGCCTCAAGACCCACGCTGGACGCAGCTACCCGACCGAGCATCCCGAGCCGACAAACCCGGCGTTAATATTCAGAAGATGACCGCCCCGACGGACTCGGATCGCCCGACTCGATAATCAAGAGCGGCGCAGCTCATCGCCTCTCCAGAAAGCGCTGACGTTCGCCGATACCGCCGACCCGAATCGACAAGTCTCCTAACACCATCCGCATCTTCTCATCACGGAGACAGAGACCTACCCCTCGAGCGCCAACAAGCGGGAAGTCGACAGTTTCTGGCGCCGACTTCAGGAAGTCCGATCCTCGTGGTGTCCAATGTAGTCCTCGCCAAGAAGCCTAATGGAAGCTGGAGGATGTGTGTCGACTACACCGATCTAAACCGTGCTTGCCCGAAGGATTGCTTCCCCTTACCTAGGATCGACCACTGGTCGACTCAACCGCGGGGTACGCCCGCTTCTCCTTCATGGGCGCCTATTCCGGTTACAACCAGATCCGGATGGCCCCAGGATCGACAACATATGGCCTTCCACACACCCCAAGGAGCCTACTTCTACAAAGTTATGCCGTTCGGGTTAAAGAACGCAGGCGCCACCTACCAAAGGATGGTGAACAAGGTGTTCGCCCAGCAAATAGGGCGAAACATGGAGGTATCGTCGACGACATGATCGTGAAAAGTCGCACAGGGGCTGCACACCTCGACGACTTGCGGGAAACCTTCTCTACACTGAGAAGATATGGGATGGGCCTTAATCCGGCCAAGTGCGTCTTGGCGTGACATCGGGGAAGTTCCTCGGGTTCATCATACGAGAGAGGAATTGATGCCAACCCAGAAGATCCGAGCTCTCACCGACATGAGGTCTCGAGAAACGATAAAGGAGCTTCAATGCCTTAACGGAAGGATAAGCGGCTCTGTCGGTTTTGTCGATCGGAGATAAGTGCCTTCCTTTCTTCCGAGTCCTCAAAGACCCAAAGAACTTTCAATGGACGGTAGAGTGCGAGGAAGCATTCGCAGGCCTGAAGCAGCACTTATCCGAGCTCCCCCGCCTTATCTCGGTGTCTGCGCCAGAAAAACTTACCCTCTACCTGGCGGCATCTCAGCATGCAGTGAGCTCGGTGCTAGTGAAGGAAGCCCCCGACGCGCAACATCCGGTTTACTACATCAGCCATGTGTTGCGCGGGCCGGAGCAGCGCTATCCTCCCATTGAAAGGTTGGCGCACTTGTTCTAGCGGCTCGGAACGCCCCTACTTCAAGCCCATACGATTGAGGTAATGACCGACCAACCCTGCGTCAAGTTCTTTCTAAGTTTGGCGTGGCAGGGCGTCTCCTAAAGTGGTCGGTGGAGCTATCCGAGTTCGACCTGCGCTACAAGCCGAGAACAGACCATCAAGGCACGGGCCTTGGCGATTTCATCTCGGAGTTGACGCAGCGGAAGCGAGGCGTTGAGCAAATCCACGAGGCTGGACCCTGCGTGGATGGGTCTTCGGCTCGGAGGCCGTGCGCCGGACTCATTCTAAAGGACCACGGACGGACACGCCTTGGCGTTCCCTCCGCCGGTTTGAGGCCACAAACAACGAGGCGAATACGAGGCGCTTCGCGAGCCTCCGTCGCAGCGAGATGGCGAGAGCGATCCATGTTCTCACGGATTCCCAACTCGTCGCCGAACAAGTTGGCGGGAGTATCGAGCGCGGATCCAACCATGTCCAAATACCGACCGAGGTAAGAGCCCAAACCTCTAACTTTCCTCGCTTCACTGTCCAGGGTGCCCAGGTCCCAAAACGAGCGGGCAGACCAGCTCGTGAAATTGGCTTCGGGAGCCGATCCAGAGGAACATCTTGAGGTCGAAGAGTTGACACACCGGTCGGTGGCCATCATGGAGATAGGGGACCCCGGAGTCCCGACCACCCCACCTACGTGGATTCAGGAAGTGCTGAAGTATAAACGCCATGGGATCCTACCTGCGGATGAGATCAAGGCACGGCGGCTCCGCCGAACCCAGGCGTGGTACTGCGAGATTGGCGATCGGCTCTACAAAAGGTCGTTCTCCCACCCCCTACTACGATGCTTAGATCCCGATGAGGCGGAAGTGATTCTCGCCGAGGTCCACGGCGGGACTTGTGGGGAGCATATGGGCGGCCGAACTTTGGCCTTCAAAATATTGCGCCAGGGCTACTCCTGGCCTACGCTGCCCCGAGACGCCAAGGCTTTTGTGCGGCGGTGCGACACATGCCAGTGCCATGCCCGCGCTCCGCAGCTCCCTGCAGTCCCGCTCGCCTCCATGGATTGCGCCTGACCCTTCGCTCAATGGGGGATGGACCTCTTGGGCCCGTTCCCCGTCCGACGCGGAGACATATCATCGTGGGGATAGATTATTTCACTAAGTGGGTGGGCGAGCCACGGCAACCATTACTGGCCGAGCGGGTCGAGCAGTTCGTATGGAAGAACATCGTGACCCGATTGGTCGCCCAGCGTTATCATCGCGATAACGGAACCCGGATTCGCTCGGTTCTCGGAGTTCTGCGCGACTTATCACATCGATTGAGGTTTAGCCTGGCGGCCCACCCCTGGACCAGCGGGCTCGTGCCGAGGTGACCAACGATCTATCTGGATGGACTTAGGAAAAGGACTTTGGAAGCCCGATCGGTGGTCGGCGAGCTCCGAACATCCTATGGTCTTTACGGACTACCCGAAGGCGGCAGGCGAGTCCCCTACGACTGGCGTTCGGCGTGGAAGCGATCACGCCCGGCCGAGTTGGTCATTCCGACATTCGGGTGGAGAACTGAGAATCCACCTCGGCCCGGGAGTTCGGGCTGGCCTAGACCTGCTAGAAGAGCGCAGGGCCAACGCACGTAAGGATCTTTGGCGTACAAAGGAGTGTTGCCGGGAGTTACAACAAGAAGGTGCGCCCTCGACCCTCGGGATGGGAGACTTAGTCCTACGCAGGCGAGTAGCGACCCGCCCACTCGAGGGCAAGCTTGCACCTAAGTGGGAAGGCCCCTACCGAGTAACCAAAGTAGTCCGGCCAGGGAACGTTCGGCTCGCGACTATGACCGGGCAGCAGTTCCCGAGGACTTGGAACGCCCAGAACCTTAAGAAGTATTTTGTTTGAGGACAAAACGGAAGTAAGTCAATATAAGACTCAGACTATTGGAAAGAAGTCGGGATTTGTATTAAGAAGGCAAGTTTGTATTACCAAAAGGTTTGGATTACAAAATGGGCCCCTAGAGGGGAAAGAAGTATTACAAAAGCAAGGGAAGACCCTCCAAAATGAAGAAAAGAAGTCTTCAAGCCGCGTCGGGAAGGCTGTCGTCGAAGGAACCTCGCCGGGCATGTCGACCCCACGATCCTCGGGGCATGAGATAAAGGATCCTCCTCGACCGCCGAGCACGGAGGGCATGCTCGGAGCCGGGCGAGGCAACCTTGTACCCATATTAAATGCGATACGGCCCGTCCGGTCCAGTCCGAGGAGGAAGCCCTCCGACTTCTTGTATGCATCGACTGCCTCCCGGTCCCTTTCCGGCCGACTGCCTTCCGCCGCGGCAAGGGCTTCCTGGGCGGCCTTCAGCTCGGCCTCCCTCGAGGCCAGCTTGGCGGCCAACTCCGAAGCCTCCTTCATCCGGAGGCGGTTCTCCAACCTCTCCGTCGGAGATGTACGCGCGATCCGACCTCGTCGCCGAGGCGGCCTCGAGCTCGGCGGTCAGGCGTGCGACTTCCGCACCCATATCGGCCGTCCGCTGTTCGGCAGCAGCCACCGCCTCGGGTCCCGACCCCGCTCGGGCCTCTTCAAGCTGGCGGCGCAACTCTAAGTTGCGCTCGACCAGGCCGTCCACCAGTCGACCGGAGTCGTGCACCCGGTCGATGAGGGCCGTGGTGTAGTGGAGATTCTGCACAAGGAGAAAGAACGCTAAAGGTAATGAACAGAGCTCAGCCAAGAAGATACACGCAAGACGGTGCTTACCCACAACACCGATTTGGCTGACTTAGCGATGAGCGCTTCCGAGGGGAGCGTGTATAGATCCCGAGCAACGTCGGGATGGAGCGCCCCCCGGAGGTAGCTGGCCGAGGGCTCTCCCGACCACACCTTGTCCCCGGGGCGGACCATGCCACCGGGCCACGAGAGGGTCGCTCAGCGGCCCCGAAGGGACCTCCCCCATCACTCGGGAAAGGAAAGGCTGATCCTTCCCCGACGTGACGGCATAGGTCCTTCATGGCTGGAGGACGCTGGCCCTTCCCGGTCGCCCCCTGGCTGGGACCAGCACTGTCGGCAGGGGTGGAGGCGCCCGGTCGTTCGGTCGCCCCGGCGGGCGGAGCCACAGGCGTCTCCAGGACCACCACGTCCTTGGCCTTGGCCCTCTTCTTTGGGCGCCCCTCCTCGGTGGTGCGCGGGGAGCCACCCCCCGCCCGCTTGGAGACCGCCGGAGATCGCGGAGACGGTCCCCTCGGAGCACCCGAGTCATGGAAGGACCGCAGGTTCACCATCTCTGCAGAGAATAAGGATGTGTTAGAAGCTAGAATAAGGCAGCAAGCCTAAAAGAGGCGAGACAACAATGGCCTACCCCGTGAACGCGGACTTAGTCCGGCCTCCACGAGCCACTTCTCCGACATGTTGCGGATGGCTTGCGAGGAAGGGAGGATTACCCTCAACCGCTCGAGATGAGCGCGCTCCTCGGCATTGAGTTTCGGGGCAGAGTTATCGATGGTTCTAGACGACCACCGAACCCCAAAGCCCCAGTCCTTTTGGCGCTGGACAAAGAAGAAGCGCCTCTTCCACCCTTTGTTATTGGTGGGGGCGCCACTAACCCGGAACCCTGGTCGTGCGGCCAGGAAGTAACCCCCCGACCCCTTGAAGAGGCGGAAGCAAGAGAGGAGGAGGTTGCGGGTCGGGGCGATGTTGGCGTAATGGCATTCCCCCAGGAAAGCCACCAAATACCGCCAGGAGTTTGGAGTTATCTGTGAAGGCGAGATCCGCCACAGAGATATACAAGACACTATGGTTGAATGCAGGGGAAGGCGCAGGCCGGCCTCTAGGGCATCGGCGGTCAGGGCAAAGCCCCTTGGGAATCGGGTCAAGCCCGCTGTCGCCGAGGCGGAGGTTGTATTCCTCGGGATGCGTGCGCGGAGAATCCCTACCATGCGCTCGTCCAAGGTGGAGTCTTGGTCGTGCGGCCACATTAGGGCCTCTAGGGCACACGCCGCTTCCGCGTCTGAGGAAGGGCACGAAGGAGGAGATGAAGGGAAAGCGGCGACGCGGGTTGTAACTGATGGGGAGGAGGTGGAAGAAGCGAGAGGAAGAGGAAGTGGAAGGAAGACCCATCGCGCACTAACCTATAATGGAAGAAATCGGTGGAAGAAGTTAAAAGGCACCGGAGCCAAGGAGAAAGCTCGAAGGAAGGCGGCGGGACAAGAGAGGAAAACCCCGATAAAGTGATAGAGTGTCGCGGAGCTCGCTATTTATAGAAAGGGGGCCTCGACCTTTAGCCTCCGAGCGGCGGCGACATGACACGCGACACCGCCCAATAGCATCACATCAGGCGTCGAGCGCGGCGTCATAATGAAGAGGTGGCGTGTCCACCGCCGAGTAAAACTTACCCCGCACGCCAGACTCCTCGATTCCGGCAATCGCACTATCGCGAGCCGTTTTGAGCGCACGGCGGCGTTCGATTTCTAGGTCTTGGCGGCGGCTCGACCACGGGTCTTACGGGCCTTGGCGGCGGCTCGGCCCCATATCGAAGCGGTTGGCGATACCGGTCTTCTAGGTCTTGGCGGCCGCTCGACCAGTCTTCTAGGTCTTGGCGCGGCTCGACCATGGGTCTTCCGGGCCTTGGCGCGGCTCGGCCCCATATCCCGAAGCGGTTGGCGATACCGGTCTTCTCTTGGCGGCGGCTCGACCACACGGTCTTCGCCTTGGCGGCGGCCCATATCCCGATGGCGGTTGGCGATACCGGTCTTCTAGGTCTTGAGCGGCGGCTCGACCACTGGTCTTCTGGGCCTTGAGCGGCGGCTCGGCCCCATATCCCGAACGGCGGTTCGGTTATCATGGTTTTTCAGGTCGTGTGCGTGACCTCGACCCCTTGTACCAAAACGACGGGTCGGTAAACAGGGAGTTAGACGTCGCCTGCCCTTACCCCGAACGGCTGTTCGGTACATGGTCTCGAGCGGCGGCTCAGCCATTGGTTTTACGGGCCTAGCGCGTCTCAACCCCTGATTACCGGACGTCGGCTTGACAACGGGGAATCGGGCGTCTCCTCGACCCCTTTATCCCGAACGGCGGTTCGGTTATTCTGGTCTTCTAGGTCTTGAGCGGCTCGCTCGACCATTGGTATTCTGGGCCTCGGCGGCTCGCCCATATCGAGCAGCGGTTGGTTATCATGGTTTTAGGTCGTGTCGTGACCTCGACCCCTTATACCAAAACGACGGGTCGGTAAGCAGGGAGTTGGACGTCACCCGCCCTTACCCCGAACGGCTGTTCGGTACATGGTCTCGAGCGGCGGCTCAGCCATTGGTTTTACGGGCCTAGCGCGTCTCAACCCCTGATTACCGGACGTCGGCTTGGCACTTCCTCGATCGGCCGGTTTTCCGGGTCTTGAGCGGCGCCTCGACCCCGTATACTGTACAAGGACTCGGTCAGTTATGACACGACACGGCAGAACCTCCGCCCGAGATCTCAGTCGGCAACCAGGTTTTTCCAAGCAACACCCCCCACTCCTCAAGATCGTCCCGCAGGAGTGGCTTTTTGAGGGGGGGTAGTGTTAGGGGTATTGAGTATGACGTGACACCCGGTCTTCGGTCGTACACCCGGATGACATCATCGCCCCTCCTGCGCTCCATTGCTCCCACGATTTGATCGCCACGCCGCTTCTCCTCAAGACGCCCAACTACCCGCTTGATTGACCGCACGGCACCGCGTGGTCAAAGTGCCCGTGACGCCACCTGTAGACTCGGCATGCCCTCCGTCCGACCTATTTAAGCCGAATAGGTAAGACAGAGGAGGGGAGAAGAAGGACAGAGAAAAAGAGGGTCGAGAGACTAAAAAAGAGGAGATACTCGATTCATTCGGAAGAACACTCCGAGAGGTAAGTAGACTCGGACGCCCCCGCAATTCTCTCTGGGGGAACTCTGGCCGACGGGCCAGCGCTGACTTGAGCGTCGGAGGGGTCGGGCGGAGCATCCGACCCGCCTTGCTGCAGGTCTCGTTCTCGACGACCGGAGCGTGCCGCCGCCTTTGGGAGCGGGTCGGGAGGCGGGAGCAGGAGCCATCGACGGGCCCGAACCGTACCGAGACGACCCCCCGGTTTCCGGATTCCGCGCCGTGCGACCGGGTCACGGTAAAAAGTTGTTTCCCCTAACAGCCAGCGACATACGGGAATACCCGGTGCCCTTGAACTTTCGCCTCCCCTCCATCGACCTTTATGATGGAGTCAGTGATCCCGCGGACCATGTTGCCGCTTTCCGAGCTCATATGGCCCTATATGGAACCTCTAACGCCTTGATGTGCCGAGCGTTCCCCACCACGTTGAAAGGGTCCGCACGTGCCTGGTATAGCTCTCTAAAAAGCGGAACGGTAACGTCCTTTGAACAGCTTGCCAAGGACTTCGAGCTACATTTTCTGGCATTCGCACGTCCGAAGCCTTTTGTCGCGCTCCTCCTGGGTTTGAAGCAAAAGGAGGATGAACCCCTCTCCCACTTTGTGCGACGGTTTACCACGGAGGTACGAGGGTTATCTGATGCTCACCCTTCGCTGATGCGGCGTTTATGATAGGCTGCGACCCTCAAGGTTTTGTTGGTCACTCGTGGAGCGACCCCGTGTCTATCGCGGAAATGTTTCAAATGGACAAGTCAGTATGTGGCGACCGAAACTTGGATGTCGGGAAGAAGGGAAGAACGACCAAGGGGCCGTTCGACGCCATCCCGAGCGGGAACGATGACTAGGCGGCAGTCCCCGCACCGAGAACGCCAGGCGGGGCATCCCAACCAATACGTATCCGGGCTGCCTCCTCCCCCTTGACGCGCCGCGATACAAATATTTCTTCAAATAAAGGAAAGGAATGCTCGACCTCTCCGCCTGGATGAAGGGCCGGCGAGAGCTGGTCGATCATACCCGGAGCACTACCGCTTCCATCGGTAAACGGCACGACACTGGAGCAATGCCACGAGCCAGGCGGCAAATTGAGGAGCTGATCCGGCGGGGCTACTTTAGACCAATACCTCCGGCATCCGCTGAACCTCCTCCGCCCCGAAGGCCTGGTCGAGCAGCACATTGACGTGATTATAGGGGGGCCCGCCTCTAGAGGGCATAGCGCCTCGGGACGAAATGCTTATGCCCGCGCTGTCGCAACCGGGGAACATCACCCCCCCTCCGAGCCAGAGATCACCTTCTGGGACTCGGAGCTTCAGAGCACGATGACGCTACCGGTGGTGTCGACCAATCGCCAATGCGCAGTCGGCGATTATGATCGACACCGCGCCGGCCGACATCCTCTACTTCAAGCCTTTTGAAGTTGGGGTTGCCAAGGAGGCCTCAAGGCCTTGCACTCGGCGCCACCGGGTTCACCGGTGACTGATCTCGCCATGGGGTAACCCTACCGTTAACTCTCGTGATTCTCCAAGACAAAAACAATGCCGGTAACCTTTCCGTGGTCGATCTCCCACCGCTGCATAACGCCATCTCGGGCCGCCCACCTCAATAGGCTAAGGGCAATTATATCTACATACCACCGGACCTTGAAGTTTCCGACCAACGCCGGAGTAGGGGAAGTCCGGGGAGATCCTCAGGAATCCAGGCGATGCTACTTGACAGCGATCTCCCGGGCAAGAGAAAGAGGCCGAACAGCCTTTGAAGACCCACGCGGTCGCGACACCCGACCTGGCCATTCCGAGCCGACGGCCGGCAATCAATATTCCGCTGCGGGATGACCGCCCCGACCGGACGGTCGGGATAGGTCCGGACTTAGACGATCAAGAGCAGGCCCAACTTATCAGCCTCCTCAAGAAAACACCGACGCCTTTGCTTGACACCGACCTCCCGAATCGACCCGAAGTTTTCAACACCACTGCATTTCACCGCCGCCTCGTGAGACAAAGACCCTGAGCTCAGGCTCCTGAGCGCCAACAAGCTATGCAAATAGAGGTGGATAAGCTCTTGGCATCTGGCTTCATTGAGGAAGTCAGGGACCCCCAATGGCTCTCCAATGGAGTTCTCGTAAAGAAGGCTAATGGGAGCTGGAGGATGTGTATCGACTACACCGATCTAAATCGTGCTTGCCCGAAGGACTCTTCCTTGCCTAGGATCGACCAACTGGTCGACTCAACCGTGGGGCATGCCCGCTTCTCCTTCATGGACGCCTACTCCGGTTACAACCAGATCCGGATGGCACCAGAGGATCAGCCGCACACGGCCTTCCACACGCCCCAAGGAGCCTATTTCTATAAGGTTATGCCGTTCGGGTTAAAGAACGCTGGGGCCACTTACCAAAGGACGGTGAATAAGATGTTTGCCCACCAAATAGGGCGGAACATGGAGGTCT